>NIPQ01090109.1:0-26961 GCA_002806875.1 Lepidotrigona ventralis hoosana
CGATTCACTTGTGGCCAATCATATGTACAAGGTGAAAAGAGAAGTTTGTCCGTGGCTGTGACAGATGAATTCTACACCTTCGATTTGATTGGAATACATGTGAAGAATGAAGAAGAATTGAATTTCAAGGTCAACGAAAATTTTCTTCCTTGCATAATCTACTCATCGCGGAGGTAAAACTTTCCCAAGAAACAATAGTTCTCTTGAAAAATGTCAAAAAAAAGTTAACACCGCGTGCGTTCTAACAGCGACTTTACGATCCCGAGCGCGTGGATGTAATGTTTATACTTCGAGCAATATTGAAAAGTTAGTCTTATTATTTGATTATTTAGATTCATTGATGCCGCAACTATGATAAATCGAATGTCAGTGATACATTTCTAAACTAATCCAGAATCAACTAAATCTATGTAAAGTCGCTGTTAGAACGCACGCGTCCGCGGTGTTAACTTTTCGGCTCGATCACTGATGCCGCAACTATGATAAATCGAATGTCAGTGGTACATTTTCAAACTAATCCAAAATCAACTAAATCCATGTGAAGTCGCTGTTAGAACGCACGCGTCCGCGGTGTTAACTTTTGCGATCTATGGTTCCTTGGGAAAGTTTTACCTCCGCGGTGAGTATAATACAATGCGAGAAAAGACACTGCGCATTTCTGACCTTGAAATTCAAGGTCAGTATCAATTTTGCGGCAGGTTCTTTCCATCCATTCCAAGTCGAAGCTGTAGAATTCATCTACAAGCCACGGACAAACTTGTACACTCCGTCACGGACGATGGAGCAACAGTCGCGAGGAAGTGAACGCAGAAAATGAAAGTCTTCGCGGTAACTTCTGGTAACAATGGAATTGATATAATCGCATTGGTCGTATAATCGAAGACGGACAGATTAATTTAACGAAGAACGATGCTCATGAAATTTCGATATGTCTTACGTAACACAGAATGCGGTGTGTTTTTTTTATTTTTGCGAGTTTGTATATGGGTATCGATGTCCATGCTGTCAGCTAGGAACCGCTGGCTACCGCTTGGTAGTAGAGATTCTTTGGAGGCGAGCAGAGGCGACCGAAGCCCACACGGTGGTCGCGTTCTAGAAGAGTGTGCGCGAGAGAGCGAGCGCGGGCGCGACAAAAAAGAAACCGGTCGAGCTTCTTCCGTTTGGCGAACGGGGGAGCGTGGAAGGGCCTTGCGAGTTCAAACTTGGCGCGAGCAGCTCTATAAACGCAGAAAGAAAGAGGAGACGAGCGAGCAAGAAAGAAAGAGAGAGAGAAAAGAAGCCGGACCTCTTTCTGGTATCTGTATGTGTGTGTGTGGAATGCGAGAATCTGCACGGCTCCTCGCACGAATTCCTCGTGCGCCCCCGAGGACTCGACTCGATGCCCCAGGTCCTTCCAATTAGAGCCCCAGCGCACGCCGAGTCCAACGGGATCTCTTCCAGCCGGGAGATCCGATCGTGTAAGCTCCGTTTTCTCAGATAACAAACAGAGCTGTTATATAGGCGTGAAATAAATATCGGCTCGTACCAGCGGTTTATCCGAGGTCAGATCGACAACTCTCGCGCACGATCGCGCGTTCTGTTAAGGCGCGTTTCGCTTGGCCAGCGTGCGTCCGCTGGCGAGCAGGCGCCTTAAGTCGCGGTCGGGCAACTTTTTCACCGATAAAAGTCGGCCCCGTAGTCGATCGAATCGAATCGTCGGAGGTCACTGACGATTACTCGCCATCAGTGGATCGGCATCGCGATCCATCCACCGTCCAAAGAAATCCATCTAACAGGCTCGACTCGGCGCTGTCAGCGGAGGACATTCCGGACCGGGCAGAAAAATCCCGTGTGCTCGCGCCAGGATCGCGAACGTCGACGGTAAGTCAGTGGTGTGCCACCTTCTACGTCGCGTGTAATTGTGTAGCCAGAAGAAGAAAACTGTTCTTGAAGTATATTCGGAAATATCGAAATACTTACATCCTTACATCCTCGAATGGAATTCGCGCGTACACGTGCGTACTTAATACGAGCGCGTGGCACCGGATCAGTATGCACGCGGGGAAGTCCGTGGCGAACACCTGCTGCCACCGACGCTTCGCCATGGCGCTTCTCGCTTTGATTATGCATTCGTTCGAACGAGAGCCACGTTCCACCATCGCCCATACTAATTGCTCCTGCAGTTACTACGCTCATGTAGTTTGCAAACTGCAAGATAATATATCGTCGACAGAGAGTGCTTCGGTCCTTTCGTCAAGCAGCTGTGTTCCGATCCCGCGAATCGATATTCGATCGAGAGGCGAATAACACCCGGTCATTGGGTCTGGCTTCTTCGGATCGGATTCAATCGGATTATCATTGGCGACTCGTCGGCGACTCGGTGAAATCGCTCCCCTCGTTACAATGCGATTCTTCGAATTCCTCGGGGGCAAGGGGCAGCCGCGTGTTTGCATGAGTTCGAGTATGACTTATCCGAAGGTAATGGAATCGATGTCGGTGCTCGGGCACCTTCCGGGTTGGCGCGTTGGAATGTTGTCGCTTCTCAATCGGACATATTGGCCGTACGTAGGCGCGGAGCAGATGCTTTCAATCGCGATTGCCTCTATTCTCGATCGAGCATAATGCCGTGTGGGGCGTTTTGTTCTTTTTTTTTTTTTTCTTTCTTTCTTTCTTCTCTTTTCTTTTTCACCATTCGCCTAGCCATTCGATTTTCCTTACCGCTCTCTCGTGGCGTGGCCGTAGCCGACGAGTTATTTATCTGTAATATTCGCGAGATGTTGGAACGGGACGATCAAACAGCATTGATGGTGGTTGCATTTCCGGGATAGATTCTCGGTTCTTCGATCAACCAGCCAGAATATTTGACACGAGCTCTGTGTGTGTGTGTATGTGTGTGTGTGTTTCGACGAGCCTGTTGCACGCGCGGATCCGCGCTCGTTTCTTCATGCTCGATCTCCGACGAATGCTGCGAATTTGTACCGTTTATTCGCGGTCAGTATTTTCCCTGCTGGAGATCGAACGGTCGTAAAAGTCTCATTGAAAGGGAAGTGATTGATCGGCCGACGATATTTCGCATGATCACACACTTTTTCATGAAAGTAGACCGAGGATAGAGCAAATTTTAAACCAAATTTTGAGGTTCTAAAAAATTGAAAATATTCAATATATTTTCAAACATATATATTTGATAATTTCCTTTCACGTGGTGAGATTCGAAACATTTCTCTAAACATAAGGGTGCCTTACAAAATTGATCTTCACCGTGAATTTCAAGATAAGAGAAATTGTTTCTTTTTGCATTGTACTCTACTCGTTACGAAGGTAAAGCTTTTCCAAGGAACCATAGGTCAACAATTTAATAGTGACTTTTGAAAATGGTAAAAAAGTTTCGTAATCATGTAACGCGCGTCTTAACAGCGACTTTATGAATTCTGGACGCGTAGATGTCTCTATTTTACGTAATTTTCGTATTAGGTTTCACCAACATTTGATTTATCATAGTTGTAGCATCAGTAGTAAGTGTAAGACTAAATAAACGATAAAAACGACTAAAACTAACATTATTAGAAACAGAAACGTTACAGCCAGAACCGTAAAGTCGCTGTTAGAACTTTTTTGCCATTTTTAGGTTGAGACCTATGGCTCCTTAGAAAAGTTCTCACCTTCGTGATAGAAGATGAAATTCTTTACATGTATTTCTACGAAATCGAAGTACAGTGTCAAGATACAACGACCGAGTTTAATGTCGCGTGAATCGCGACAATCGCGGAGAGCATTTTTCCCGCTAGAACGCGAGACTCTCGTCCCTGGTCGCGGTTATGCGCGCCACAGTCAAACAATGATCCTCGCGATCAAACGGTTTTTAAATCAGCGGCAACCGGTTCCCGCCGCGAGCAGATCCTCCGAGCTCGACGAGATCGTCTTGACTGAATTGCTCGGCCGAGCCGCGGCAATAAATAAAACCGAACGATCTAATTTCAGTTCCGTGGAAAGAGGGACCCGCGAGCGATCCATCACCCGCGCTATTTGACCGTGACTTTAATAATTGTCCGCGCGGCGAACCTCATCCTCGAGACTCGTGGCTCGTGCCTAAACGATCCGCGATGCCTCGAGACGAATCGTCCCTCCATTTCGCCGATTTATCGTCTATAGTTTCTCCGAATGATCGACTGGACTAATCATCGTTCGTGACCGGTTCCCTCCAGCCAAATAAAAAATATCCCTGACAAATTGTGTTTAGGTTAATGCCTTCGGTTAATGCGTTGAAACTTCTTTCGATACGACCGAGCCGGTTCGTTGCAAGCGGATATTGAACGCACGGAGAGAAAGTCTTCGAGGAGGATTGTTATTAGCGCGAGCGAGTCGATTCCTCCTTCCATGTTCCACCGATTGGAAACAGAAATCGTTTGCAAAGCAGTGATCGAGTTGCCGCGACAATGCAAACTTGCTAGAGGAAGGACAACGCGATTGCGATTGGGCCGGGTACAATCGTCTTTTGGGTCAGTGTACCGCGTCCCCTTCAATCGGGATTCATAGGCAATGCGCGTACAAGGATCGTGATCTCTTCGATTGGGAGCGAACCAAAGTGAAAGATATCTCGAAAAGGAAGGCGATTAAGGGGGGAATGGGGGACCTTGAGCGCGGTCAGCCACTGCGAGGGCTCGAGAAACCAGGCGTGGAACACTGGAGCCGGGTATATGCGCGACCGCCATATTGTTGTGACTACTATGCTCTGACTCTAGCCACCCACACTCGCAGCAGCTAAGCCAAGTATGCCTCACCTGATGGAACGCGGTGGACACGGCCGCCCCTCTTGTTCCTCTCCTCGTGCACCATTTGTCATTTCTTCCGATTATATACGCTTTACGTAACCGAGCAATCGTTCGAAGCCAAATCTTATATATCACGCGGCACATTCATTTTTATATATTATTTATCTGAATATGAGTATATATATATCTGAATCTACGTGGCCAGAAAATACTATTCGGTGGATATTATGCTTTTAAAGATTCTAGGAATTCTAGATTCTAGGAGAAAGCACGTCAAATTTATGAAAACTTATCAAAAGTTTGACAAGAAAAATATCGAACTTGCAAATATTGCAAAAGGATGGAAATAATGAGTTAAGAAGAAAGGCTTCGTTGTTTTGAATTACCTTTTTTTTTCTCTCTCTTGTTAACCTATGTGATTAAAATACGTATTATCTCTCCAATATTTTTTGTTTCCTCCTGACACGATTTTCATTCGCGTGAAACATTGTATATATCGGGGGTCCTTCTTTCACGGCACGAATCAATGTCCCGCGAGTTGAGTTCAGGTATTCGCTTGGAAAGAGTACGGCGGCAGGGTGGCTCTGTTTAAGGAGTGGCAAGGTCGATAGGCGAACAGATCGAAACCGGTGAAGGGAGGAATGTCAACGATTTCGCGTTTTCGTTCTGTAATTGCAGCGAGAAGCTTAAACAAGCCGGCAGACCGAGAGTATAAACGGTCGTAAAGTCTTGCGTTTAATAGGATCCTAAAAGCCCGGGCTCTTCGTTAGCCGTGCAAAACCAGCTACTTCGCCCACAATTTCGTCGGCCAATTTCGTTCTTGCATTGCCTGTTGCTTCTCTCGAGTTATTCTTAACGGTTTCGGTCTCACACCCACTTTCGAGGAGTGGTGCCCGCTGTGATCACCGCGATCGGCAGCTCGCCGTTTCCTCGTTTCTTCTGTTCGACTCTCTCTCTCTCTCTCTCTCTCTCTCTCTCTCTCGAGTCTTCAGCCACTCTGTGCAATTGCCACGACGAAGGCGACACATCACAGTTTGCGTTCACTTTTTGAAACGAGCAAAGACTCTTCAATTCGAACAAAACGAACCATCATTTAGAAGCTGCGGGCTTAGTCTTTATTGTTATGGCCTCAGCGCCTGGCTAAACTACACGCGAGAGCTGCGTGAGAGCCGCGAAAGTGAGGCGTGAAAACATCTCGGCGGCCGTACACACCGTTTACTGGATCACTGCCGCTCTCTCGCAATAACGCGCCGAGTGTAAATGATCGCGCGCACGCCCACGATAATCGACATCCGGTGCATCCAGCCTGGCAATTACCGCGCGCCTTCTCCACGAAAGGCGCGTTGCTTCGGATTAAAAGCCGCTTGCCGCGATAGCACGTGCTTCGAACGAGACTGGTTAACCCCGGCGGCGCGCGGATTTCGGCTCAGAAACGAAGACGGTTGGCAAAACGCGTGGAAACCCAAGCGAACGTGAAGTACCGAGATATTTTCAAGAAATTTCATACAAATTTGTCTGTCTGTCGGATTATGCATTATTTCGCTGCCTCGTCCATAATGGACGGAACAGTATCACGTTGTATTCCTTCGCACTGAGGCGCAAACTTTGGCGTTGAGTTTCGCTTTGAGGTTTGGCGTTTACACTCACACCGACAATACACCGCGGTGAATATCAAAATGTTTCGTAATTAAATTTTACAGCTGCGCGTAATTTCATGCTCTACTTATTTCGATATTTAGTCGTTTCTTTGACCGATGAAATCGAGAATATATGCTCACTCACCGTGGCGAAAAGAATTGTTTAAAGATAGCAGTGGTGATGAGATAGTGACATTATTCCACCAAGTGAAGAAACAAGTAAGAGTATTGCAATAAAGCGAAGGAAAATTAGATAAAATGCAGTGTTATATATATTGAAAATTGTTCATTCAGTAACTGGGATTCGGAGAAAGATAATGCACATATTTACATTTTTACATAAACTAAAGGAAATAAATCTATGACGCACTATAAATTTGTTAAAAAGTTAGTCAGCTAGTGGAAAATTTTCGACAGCCAATTTTGTATGGTCCCCCGTCATGTTCCGATAAAGAATAACGCTTAAATGGAAAGCTCTATGTCGTTGATCAATAGCCTGAAGGTATCAATCGTAAAGGAACAAACATTATTATTATTGCGAAAATTGCGATCCTTTTAATTGTTTTAAAAACTATTTGGAAATTACGAGTAATTTATAATCAAAATTTCCATATTTACAACATAACCTAAACCTAACCTAACCTAATAGTTTTAACAGTAACTTCTAATCTAACTTGAACCTAAAATGTTTGTATAATAATAATGATAAAATAACGTTGAAAAGATACTGTCGTTTAAATTTAAATCATGTATAATTTTTTCAGAATTTTAAATCATAAATTATATAAAAGCCATAAAAAGAGCCATAAAAAGAAAAAAAAAGCCTGAATTGCTGCAAGCTTTAGTCTACTAGAAAGTAATGATAAAATAATAATAATAATGATAAAATAACGTTAAGAAGATACTGTTAAATTTAATGATAAATTTCATGCATGGAATAAACTTGATATGATAAATTTTACATATAAATTTTTCCATCAGATAAGTCATCATATATTAACCTCTTGCGCTGGCAACTGGTTCGCGGACCATAACGAGTGACCAAACCGTACACGATAATTCGTCGTTTTCTTTTTGAACTCGTCGGTATGGCATCACTTAGATGAGAAATTATTACTAAGAAGCAATAAATTTATTATCTGTTTTGCCTGTGTTATATCTAAATATATTTAAAACTGAGAAAAATTGACGCTCATCCTTTTCCTTTCGATGCCAATTCGTAAAATACACCACCCCTCTTAACCTCTACGTTGGCAACTGGTTCGCGGACCATAACGAGTGACCAAACCGTATACGATAATTCGTCGTTTTCTTTTTGAACTCGTCGGTATGACATCACTTAGGATGAGAAATTATTACTAAGAAGTAATAAATTTATTATTTGTTTTGCCTGGGTTATATATTTAAATATACTTAAAACTTAAAACGAAAATATCGCAATTTTGGGACGTGCGTGGCATTCCAACGCAACCACGTAGCCATAAAAGGTGAGGAAAGTCCGAGTTGCTGCGAGCTTTTCTCTAGTCGAGATCAAAGGGAATAAGGATTGTTATGTGCACGTTTTGTAACCGGGGGAGCGCGTAGAACTGCCGAGTTCGCTGCAGTTCAACGTTGATCGCAGCGACAGCCGCGAGGGATATTTTTAGCGTGTTTGCAAGAGGTCGTAAGAGACGGTCGTGCTCGCCACGCCGATCACCACCGGGCCTTCGATTTCCCACGTAAGTCCGCGATCCATCTTTGGCGGACAATGAATAGCAGCGGCGGATCTGCTCTCGGCGTGTGGATCGAGCCCGAGCAGCCGAGGAATTCCTCGTGTCGAAGGTGCGCCCAGGCAAAACACGCCTTTGTCTCTCGGCTCGAGAGCTTGCCTCCGTTTTGAATGCTCGCTGGCGAAACCGGGAGAAGCCTAGCGGCAACCGTAACGCACCGCTCTAAGAGATTAATGCGTAACCTTTATGAAGCGCGACGACGCTTTACGACGAACCGCCAGGCAAACGGATGCACGGAATACGCGGGGCGTGGGCGTGCTGTTCTGCCGCGAATTCCTTCGCCCTGATGGCTCTTGCGTGCGCAGACGGGGTCCAACTTCTCTCCTTTCTCCTACTTTTTCTACTCTCTTTTCTCTATGATCATTTTCAGAGATATTAAAGTGGGAGGAAAGGAAAAGCTGTGAAATACAATGGGACGCGCGAGCTTTTATTCGCGTATCTCATAAAAGGTCGTTTAAAATACACTGTTGCGAACGAAAAGTAGAAATTTCACTGTAAAATACGCGATACTACTTTGATTTAAAATTACACTCTTTAATACGTCTATAATACCTAAATATTTACCTGACAAAAATTTTGACCACCTCGATAGTACTAGTGACAAAGTTGGTTAATCGGGTAGCATCTGATAGAAGGCAAGAGCAAGAGTCGAGGCAAGAAACTGGCCAATTAAGGGGGATTCGCGAGTGGCGCTAACATTTCTGCGCGGCTGGATGGATTTTAATCGACTGAGTCGAGCGGTTTTAATAGAACCTCGCCAGGCAGAGTGGCTCGATTGTTTGCGCCACTGACCTCGAGCCGGCGGCTTTTGATTTGCCGAGCGAGGCACTCTTGCCAACTAGGAACAGGATAGCCTAATGAAGAGGATAATGAAGACGTCACTTTATTCGCACTTACCATTTCCATCGAACTTGTCTTCCATCGAGCCTGGCGATTCCTCTCGCTCTGCTTTCCCCGCGACGCTCGCCTCGCTGTCGTTTAATTCTTCGTTGTTCCTGTTGCACAACAGAGACAATTCATTCTTCTTAATAAAGCTTTATATTCAAAGTTTCAGTGTAAAAAAGGTTGTAATAACGCCGAATAACTTTTCGCCGCCATTTTCTCATGGTGTTCCATTTTCACAAAATTAACAAAATAAATTCGCGTCGCCGGGATCAATCGATTTTGATATTACTGAGTCGATCGCTGATGGATCCACCTGGAACTTCCGATGAGTTTCACGTTAGCCGATTAAATTAATTACAAGTTAAAGATAGACGCGAAAAGTGAGAGCTATACTCTGTCTCCCTTTTTAATTAATCAATGATTTTGTACAACCCGAGTGTCGACAAGCCCATCGATAAACCCATTTCTCTAACTCCGTGTCGGACTCTGTGTCGGTGAAATGACCAACGCAAAATTATACGAGACGACCCAATGACTCAATTATGCATCGAGGAAGGCGTGGCTCGAACGCGCTATAAATAAACACGAGTGTTTAACGCGTTTTGCAAGTATAAATCGCAGGTACGACGAGCAGGATGGAAACGTAATTTGCTCGCAATTAAAGACACGATCCGCAGTTGTGAATTAATGTACTGTGAACTCGCGTCTTATATTGCAGTTTATACTGCTTGCCACCCAGACACTATCGCAGTGTGGATAAAAAAGCTATCCCGGTAGAATCTGTCAGATGGTACACATCGATCGGTCGATGCGAGTCACCAATTTTGGAGTAGAATCAGGTAGCAGATCGAGAAGTGTCTGGCGACCGATCATTGTGTACGGATGGTTTCGTTTTATTCCCTCTTTCGCAGGAACTGGTTTCGCAAAGTTGAACGACACGTTTATCGCCAAATGTATCGTACAACCCTAAAAACCTTCATCTCCGCAGTTCGAATCCGAAGTAAGCATTTGGGCTAACAACAAAGTGTTGCCCGCTGTTTGCTCCTATCTCTTCGGTTTTCCTTTTTTTTTTCAGAATATTTCAAAATTTGAAACGAGAAATAGTTGAATTGTGGCGTATATTATACTCTGTGCTAATATTTAATAATAATATTTGTATATTTACTAATATTTAATACTAATATCTGTCCTAACGTCTGTATCAATATTTAATACTAATATTTGTATATTAGTCTGTACTAATATTTAATACTAATATTTGTATATTAGTCTGTACTAATATTTAATGCTAATATCTGTACTAATATTTAATACTTGTATATTAGTCTGTACTAATATTTAATACTAATATCTGTATTAATATTTGTATATCAGTCTGTACTAATATTTAATACTAATATCTGTACTAATATTTGTACTAATATTTAATACTAACACCTGTACTAATATTTAATACTAACATCTGTACTAATATTTAATACTAATATCTGTACTATTTGTACCAAATTTTAGTATTAAAATATTTAATACTAATATCTGTACTACTTGTACTAAATTTTGTACTAAATATTAGTACACACTAATATTTATATATTAGTATGTACTAATATTTAATACTAATATCTGTACTAATATTTGTACTAAATTTTTTATACTAATATTTGGATATTAGTATGTACTAATATTTAATTAGTATGTACTAATATCTGTACTAATATTTAATTTAATATAATAGTGTGTACTAATATTTAATTTAGTTGTCGAAATATAATCGACATATAGTTCATTTTGGTCCCTGCGGGATTGACGATACATTTTAAAATATAACTTTCAGGGAAGAAGATAAACAGTCTGTTACGGTCGCGTCGTGGTACACTAGCTCAATGATAATTATAGTGAAAGTTCATTAGAAAGGGGTCCGAGCAGGCAAGTTATTGCTCAACCGGGAATAACGAGTTAACTGGCGAAGTTTTCAAACGCTCGTCACATTCGTAGTAACAAAGGATGATTCGATTCACATGTTAACTCTTTCAGTTACAATATCGAGCCATACCCATTGTATTATTTAATTGTCGTTTGGAATTTTCAATTTCAATTGAATTCTTCGAACTGAAAAATTAATAAATAATCGTATGAATTGTAATACCGAGCCACACCCATGGTATTGCAATCACAGTTTCGATTTGATACGTGAATTTGAATTCTCAATTTCAATTCCTCGAGAGGATTAATAAATACTAATTGTATAATATTTTCGACGCTTTACGTCTTTACAAGTTTTTGAGTTATAATACTGAGCCCGTGGAAATGTGAATTTTCAATTTCAATTCTTCGAAAGGAATTAATAAATACGAATTGCACAGGTATGATGTGTTCGATGCTTTGCCTTCCAATAACTAACATTTGACCTGAAGATTGAGAGGGNCATGGTATTGCAATCACAGTTTCGATTTGATACGTGAATTTGAATTCTCAATTTCAATTCCTCGAGAGGATTAATAAATACTAATTGTATAATATTTTCGACGCTTTACGTCTTTACAAGTTTTTGAGCCCGTGGAAATGTGAATTTTCAATTTCAATTCTTCGAAAGGAATTAATAAATACGAATTGCACAGGTATGATGTGTTCGATGCTTTGCCTTCCAATAACTAACATTTGACCTGAAGATTGAGAGAGAAATGGTGAGAACGCAAACGAAGCTGAAGACTCACGGATTCGTGTACTCGAGGGAATTGGTCTCCTCCTCTTCGCCAATGGTCGCAAGGTTGCTCTGCCAGTAATAATCCCCTTCGTCGCTTTCTTCGCTCGTGTCCTCCTCGTCCGTAATTCCGTTGTTGCTCTGGGCACGGCTGATATCGTTGCACGATCGGTAAGAATCCTCGCTGCCGCTGCTTTCTCGTCGCCCGAGCGACGTGTCTTCGTTCTTAACTTCGGGCGGATCGATCTCTCTCGATCGGTCGAATGCCTCGCCTCCGACCGACTGTTTGTCCTCCAGTTCGTCTATGGACTCGTTGAACTTTGTGATCTGTTCGCTCTCGTCGTCAGAATCCTCCGTCTCGGTCGAGACCGAGCTGACCGAAGCTCTAAGCTCCGGCTCCTGATGGAGGTTAGTACCCTTGTTCGCGTTATCGTTCACGACGCATTTGCTCTTCTCGTCACGCGACGTTGAGTTCGTCCCGCGAGGTGAGAACGCCCTCGCCTTTCGTATCTCGATGATTTCCAACACCTTGTTCGTCCTGAATCCCTCGTCCTCCCGAGGATCATAGTTCTCCATGGACTCGGTGTCGTCGGTCTCCTCGGTCTCTCTTCTCTTCTTGTCCGTGTCTGCAACCTCGTCGGCCAGGTTTCGCGACATCGTCTCCGAGTCTGTCTTCGACCTGTCCTCGCAGAGCTTCGCCCTGACAACGCGAGCAAGCTCGTCGAGTTTGCTAGCGTTTGCGACGTCGGGCTCATCGTCCTCCTCCTTCTCGAAGCTCGTTTGCCTGGACTCGGGCAACGAGGACGGTTTCACCTCGGTTCGCGGCAGGATCGCGGGTGGCGGCGGTGGCGGGGGTGGCCTCTTCCGTCTGATCTTGACGTCTCTTCTGGGCAGCGGCTTGGGCGGTAGAACAGGTGCAGTCTCGCTGTTGAAAGATTGGTCGGACGGTTTCTGGGAACGTGAGTCGTTGTTCGGTTGATTGACCGTGATCCTGTTCACGTGGTTCCTGGCCGGCAGAGGCGGAGGCGTCCTGCTGCTCGTTTCCTTGCGCTTCGCCGCAACAGACTCGGTGGCCGCAGGCTGGTATTCCTCGCAGTGGACGCTGTTGACGCGCTCGACGAGCTCCACGTCATCCTTAATTGGCCTGAAATGCGTGGTCGAGTCGGCGGCCAGGTCGGCCGTGTAGAAGAGATCGGGCCTGGCCTCGTGGCCGTAGCTCAACGGCGCGTCCTGGAAGCTCAACGGCGGCTGAAACGTGATCGTTTCCTCGATCAGCACTGTGTTCGGCGCCACCACCGCCGTGATCTTCTCCACCTCGCCCCGGGACTCCACGTGGGTCACCGCTTCGGAGCTAGCCAGACGACGGAGGAGATAGTCGGGGGTCGGGTTGGACGATTGGTAGTCGTCGGACAGGTTCTCGAACGAGCAGATCACTTTGGACGGTTGCGAGTCGCGGTCCGAAGACCGATCGAAGTCCTGATCCACTCGTGAGGATTGTTCGCCTGGTTGTTCGGAGGCGGTGGAGGCAGTCGAGACGGTTGAAATAGTGGACACTCGGTCCGAGGTGGTGGAGAATCGGTCGATCACCGTCGACATCGAACTTCCCGTGTCGTCCGACGTGCTTCCGTGCGTGGAGCCACATTGAGACCTGGCGTCCATGTACACCATCGCTTCGGGAGGTTCCTGCGGGTGGGTCGAGGCGACAGAATGAGGATTATATCTCGAAAGAGAAGATCACTCGTATAATAGAAGCATGGTAGAATTTTACCTGCTTGGATTTCGCGAGTTCCGGCGATCGTTCCTTCGGGCTTTCCTGAAGCACGGACCCGTTGCTCCTCGGGGAAGAAGACTCGCAGCTCTCGAACGAGGTCGACTTGCTGTCGAGCTGATTGGCAGGCTGCGAGCTTGGCGAGCCATTTTGCGAACTACTCTGCGACGAGCTGCTCTGCGACCTGGATCCGCTCCAGGATTTCTTCACAGGACTCGGGTTCGCCTCACCGTCGGCCAAGCCTCGGGCTTGCCTCAGCTTCCGCGGTGGCACGGGTGGTGGCACCGAGGGCAATTCGGGCGGCACTTTGCTCCTCTCCGGGGAACTCTTTTTCTCGGCGCTTACCACCTCCGGCCTCAGCGCTCCTCTGCACCTAACTATCAGCTTGATAACCAGCTGCGACTCCTTCAGTCGCCTCACGCAATCCAGCCGAGTCATGTGTGTCACTGGTACACCGTCTATCGAGAGTACCTGGAAAACAGAGGCACGATCATGTGTGTGCGATGCGACACAAGCTCGTACTTTCTTGCTTCTGCCTCTCTTGAGAATCGTTACGCGACAACTGGCTCTCGCGATGAAATTCCTCCTCGTCTCGATGTTTATCGAAATGATCGGAACTCTAACAATGAGTCTAAACTTTCTTTAGAGGTGAGCCTTGCACGGTCCCGCTCTAATCTCATATAACACGATTTCACACAATATTAGATATTTCGTAGGAATCTGTCTACCATGTTACAAAAGGGCGACCTGTATTTTATATATATATATATATATATATATATATATATTGATCAAATTGCACCAGGTATGTAATCGTGATACTTTAGGTATATATATTTAGATATACTTAAAGTATCATAATTATCACGGTGAACCTAACCTATATAGGTGTATAGGCACACTACATATCTACTTTATACTGAATTTTTCATTATATAATTATGATACTTTAGGTACATAGTTATGACATTATGATACTACATATATATCACATACTTTATATTTTATATCATATACTATATACTTAATATAGATAGTACACATCAGAGACTTTATACTTTATATCATATACCATATATTTAATATCATGGCG
Organism: Lepidotrigona ventralis hoosana; assembly: GCA_002806875.1. NCBI lineage: Eukaryota > Metazoa > Arthropoda > Insecta > Hymenoptera > Apidae > Lepidotrigona > Lepidotrigona ventralis. The sequence continues at coordinate 14,605 of NIPQ01090109.1, forward strand.
CACCTAACCTATATAGTAGATATATAGGTATACTACATATCTACTATATCCTTTATACTGAATTTTATTATATAATTATGATACTAGATATATAGGTACATACCTTAGGTATATAATTATGATATTTTAAATACATAATTATGATACTACATATCATCATACTTTATATTTTATATCATATATCATATATTTAATATCATGGTGTACCTAACCTATATAGGTATATAGGTATACTACATATATACTATATGCTTTATACTGAATTTACTTCATTATATAATTATGATACTAGATATATAGATACACCAGGTATATAATTATGACATTATGCTACTACATATCATATACTTTGTATAGTACCATTATATCATATTATATAATATTCCATATAATTTTTATATAGCATAATTATATAATTATGATTATGATGTGACGCAAGTGTACGTCACTGAATGAAGCTGGACAATTCGCTTACCTCGTCACCCTCTCCTAAAATGCCCCACGAGCATTTCGCCCTGCTAGCCGGACTTTGCTCCGCGCAGCTCTGAACGAACAGCCTCCTTACTCTCTCAGACGTCTTGTTCCCTCCTTCGAACTTCAGTCCAAAGCCCAGCCGTTCCCCCGGTAGCCTGTACACTTCGACTTCCTCCTCGAGCGGGCCGTCGACACCGTTGCTCGCGTTTCTCGTCGACGCGGAGGCCGGGATCGCTGGCAGAGGAGGAGCATCGTCCTCTTTCTTTTTACCGGTGCCGATGGACAACACCGTGACGAAATTCTCCGGCGGTTGTGGCTGGCTCTCCACGCTGACCACCGTCACGAACTCCTCCGTTGCAGCACTCTTGGCGACATCCATTTTCCGGATCGTTCTCAACGCTGCGTTCCATTCATCGCAGCGCCGCTGATCTTTACAATCCGGAATGCCGGCCACTCCCTGAAAGCAGGTCCGTATACCATTGTAGACGATCTGTGTCGTAACCGGCGGACATGTTTCCTCGAGCTAAGTTCCCCCCGAGCGAACACCCAGTTGCCCGTTTCGCAGGACCTGTGTCGGACGACACAGCCTCGTTTGTCTCGCCGCTTTCTCCGTTAATTCGATTTTATTATCGCTCCGCTACGTGCGAGACCAATTGCCACGTGTGGATGATGAGTCTCTTTTTTAGGTTTCGTCGACGACGATGTGGGAGAACAGCAGCCGAGAGTCGTAGATGACTTTACGAGTCGTTCAAATTGGATCGTATCGCTATGCTATTACGAGAACGGATTTAACACTAGAAACTACCTGAACGGGTAAAGATTAAATACAGAAAACTAAAGCACGAAGTTTCCATCCCAGAGACGTTAAAGAAACGGGAAATCTTTATAATTCTACGCAAGCTTTTATTTGCTACGTGTATTTTACTAACAAGAATATTCATTTTAACCGTCTTGATAGTTTTAAACTCGTGCACTATTCCACGTAGCGGGGAGAAAGAGATTTTTAGTAAAACAAGGTTAGATACAGTGTGTTTGATAAGAACGTGCAAGCCATTTCGTTGGAAAAAATATTCCTTTTTTTTTGTAAAGAATTTTGCACGGATCGAAAGTACGCTTGAAACACTCCAATCTTCAACATTAGTGATTACTACTTCCAAAAGCTTGTCAAAGCCTGGTCTGTCCACGGAAATCCAATTATCCAGAAAACTGTCAAACATCCAATAAAAGTGCATGTTTGGGGCTGCTTAATAATCAAATTGCACGAAAGAGGACTTTTAAAGTCTGCGAAAGACAATTTTGACGAAGGAGACGAATCTTGGATACTTCAGGAAGACAATGATGCCAAGCATCGAAGCCGCGTTTGCACATAGTGGAAAAGAGGAAACGATATCCAACGTGTTGGACTGCTCACCTCAGTCCCAATCCGATGTTAATCCAATTGAAAATATTTAGTCAGTCGTGAAGCACAGATTGCGATGGACGCGTGCCTTAACGACGGAAAGTCCAAGTCGTCGAATTCGAGACACATGGAGGTCTTCGCTGGTCTGGTATGCTGAAAAGTTGGCAAGTTGGAAAGCATGTCTCGTCGCGTCCAAGCAATAATCGCTAGTGCTCGAGACTGGACACGCCATCAATTGAGCGTGTAATAGTATGTTAGGTGTGCTTTCGATCTGTGCGAAATTTTTCACAAAAGCAATGTCCTTCCTCAGAGAAATCGGCGTCCACGTTCTCGTTCAACACACCGTGTGCCTGCGTTCATTCCGATTATCAACTACGATCGTATCAATTGTTATCGATATTAGCAGTGATAAAAAAAAAGGGGGAGTCCGAGCTGTTAGCTAGATTTAAGTACGACGTCACCTTAGAAGGGACAGTCGTCGAAGACAACGCGTCGAGAAACGATGATGTCAGATTTTCGACGAGAAATTCCGGAGAACAGAAGGAGAAACCTGGTGTCCTCGCTTAACTATCAATTGAGCTTTCAATAATATTTTAGACGTACTTTCGATCTGTGCGAAACTTTTTTTACANTTTTTTTTTTTTTTTTTGTTCCAGAAAAACAGCTTTATTAAACTAAGTAAATTTCCTCGATGGCAGGTGAGAAGTGGGCGATCTCTCGAGACACGAATCTAACCAGGGGAAGAGAGGGGGGAGGGGAGGGAATTGGAATGCACGCGCGCGGTTGCCACGCAGGAATCTCGCGGATTGTCATCAGGCTGGTGAATAGATGCCGGCAAACTGTGTCACGTAGCACGAGCATCTCCTCGGACGGTCATTAAGCGATCTTAACTACATGCCGGCGAGCTCGCATGACCAACTTAACGCGGAACTTTCGAGTTCCACGGCTGTGAAACCGTTCGTTTCCCCGGCTGGCCACATGTACTGTTACAATACGATTACGCCGCGAATAGCGAACGAGTGTGAAAGAACGTCGAATACGAAATCAGTGGGCGAAACGGGGTGATCGTGGCGCACGTCGAACTTCTCGATTCGTGAGATCTTNTTTTTTTTTTTTTTTTTTTTTTTTTTACGTTTACGAGATAAGTCCAGGGAAACAACTGTCACAGTCGCGGGGAAAAGTAAAACTCCTTCGCGCCTCGAACTTTCTCTATCGAGCTCGAGGAATATTTTTTAACCTCCTGAACGTTACCCGTCGCGTGGAATTCGAATTTTAAAGTCTTACTCTCAGCCGTACAGATTTCTCGGCGATGTTACGCAAGCCTTGATCGATCTAAGAAGAAGAAGAAAAAAGAAAGAAGAGAAAAGAAAAATACATCTATCCACCGATTTACACAGTTTTAAAATGACGGATTTAAAAAAAAAAGAGACTGTCTTTCTACAGTCGTTTTTGAATTCCGTTCGCTTGGTAATACTTGCGTGATATTTCTAGCCATTTTTAATTCCATTCTTTTCAATATGTAAAATGGCCATTCCCCTTTGGTATGCACGATAAAACTTTCTGCTCGTGTGATTTAGTGCAGTGAATTTCTAGCAGCAGGATTTGTACACATTCATTGTGTTTTTTCTAATTTTTTAAAACTCCATGTTTAATGGTTGGTGACAAACAATTACAGTTTTTGTAGCATTTTTATAATTTCACTGAAAAAAAGAAAAAAAGAATGAGAAGGAAAGTTATTTCTTTAGAAACCAAGATTGAAATATTAGATCAGATTTTTGAATCTCTATTTTTATGTTTTTCAAAATACATTACTTTTATTGCGCGTTGAAATAAATGGCTGAATTATGACACGTTTTAGCTTGTTTTCGATTATTATTACACGATTCTGCGTATCAAAATGCACGATTTCGATTTACACGGTTTTCTGAGGTATAGTCGTAAGCATGATGAAATTTATGTGTGTCGGGAAAGTGTTCAACGCGAAATAATACGCGGAGAAGACGACAATCGACGCGCCGGCTGAGAGAGAGAGAGAGAGAGAGAGAAAGAGAGAAAAATCGGTTCGACCGATCGTTTCTCCTCGCGATCTCGTCAGAGATCTCTTCTCACGATGAGAGAGGAGACTCGCGAGTCCTCCAGGGGCGACTTCTTTATCCACCGTCTCTGTCTACGTTTTCACTCGTCAGCATCCCGCGAGAAAGTAGTATCTTCTAGAAAGAAGCCTCTCTGTTCTCCGTTTCTCCTCCCTCTGTTTGCCCTTCGATTTCCCGGAGATAGAAAGCAGATTGACCCGTCGGGTCACCATCGCCGGATAACCAGCTGATCGCCGATCGATGGCCATTCGAAATCACGGCCGCGATTTTTCACGCGAGCAGGCGAATGGGAAGCCCTTGCTTTCGAGCTAATCGGTAAATCACGGGGCGAGACGCGCACGCAACCTTCGGAAACACTGGGAAAACGATGTCGACGGCCACGCGAGAGAATAAAACAACGGAGGAAGAACACGTTCGAAGAGAGTAAACANATCACGGCCGCGATTTTTCACGCGAGCAGGCGAATGGGAAGCCCTTGCTTTCGAGCTAATCGGTAAATCACGGGGCGAGACGCGCACGCAACCTTCGGAAACACTGGGAAAACGATGTCGACGGCCACCGATTCGCACGCGAAAGAATAAAACAACGGAGGAAGAACACGTTCGAAGACAGTAAAAATTGATCATCGAGCATCGAGGAAGATTTATTTCTAAACTAATTTCGATATCCAAATTCTTATTATAGTCACATATTTTGTCCGAGTATATCCGAGGATACCATTATCATTTTAATAGCTATATTGGTCCAACATAGTTTAGATTATTAGAACAACTTTCGTGGCGGAACAATTGGAAAAATATATTTGTATTTAAAAAAGTGTGGAAATTTTATCTGTAATAAGTACCGATTCATCAACATTCGATACAGCTAATGCAATAAAATTGTCTAAAATTGTTTATAAAATTTTCATATTACTTTCTATGTGTTTCGTGAACATTCACGGTTGAAGTTATTCAAATGAGATTCTTATTCATCTTCTCATAATTTGCTGATAATTACAATGTATAATAGTGTAACATCTGAACAGGCGAGAAAGCTATAACAATAACGTACGAAGAACAAAAGAATTTCAGAAAAAGAAAGAAAGAAAGAAACTTCTGAAAACAGTTGACGGTCGATAATTACACATAAATTGGACTTCTTGTTGCTTGTTACGAAAAAGATGGCGGAGGATATTATTTTTCTAAAGATTGAAATTATCTAGGTATCATTTATATTGTTATAATCATTTAAGATATCATTAATTTATTACTAATTTACGTATCATTAATATTGTTATAATCTCGTATATTATACTTGTCCTAGCAAGTACTTGACCCGCAGTGCACTTGAAATTTAAACGATATCACACGTCATAAAGATATAATCGTGTTAAATACCATTTGAATGATTATTTCCAATATTTTATTATTGGTAGATGATACTAAAAATGTTTTCGGGGTAAAACATTCTTAACAAGAGTTAAAAAAAAAACTCTCAACAAACACGATAAAGACGATTGATTTCGGAGTTAGTCAGTTTTCGTCAGCCATTACCAATTCGTGAAATTGCAAAAAAAAATCCCGTTTTTCGTTAAGATCGTTAAAATGTTGTTGAAATCGAACGTTTTTCTGCGTTTCTCTGAAAGCTTCTCGCTGCTTGCAAGTTTCCCCTCTTCGGCTCTCAAAATTCCTCGACTTCTGCTCGTCGTTGAGAGAAAGAAAAATCCGATCGAGAGAAAGATATTTACGCGAGGAAGGATCGGCCTGGAAGGAGACCTGCTCGACGGTAGAAAATACATTTGCGTACGAGATAGGAAGAGAGGAAGGAGCTGAAGAGCCGTGCAAGTGTGCGTAACGGAATTCGTAGCCGCGGGGCTGTGAGCGCCACGTCTCGATACGCGCCGATCTCTCTCTCTCTCTTTCTCTCTCTCTCTCTCTCTGCTTTTCTCTCGCCGCAGCAGCAGAAAACGCCTTCGCGAAGAAACGATATTACGAAACCTCCCGTGCGCGAGATGCGGCCGATCGATCGCACCTGTCCCGGATAACGTCGCAAACCGTTTCAAACTTGACACAGAAATCCTGCACCTCTCTCGCGCCTCGCAAGCGAGAGATCGAAACGAAATTCGGTGAGCAACAGAAACAGCCTTTCATTCATTGTCACGAGAAAGTATTCGCGCTCGAGATATTTGTCACTTCGTAAAAGGAAAATGCAAAGAAAGTGGGTAGTACAATGAAATTTACATTGAAGATCGATCATAAAACGGATAGAGGATCCTTCGACTTCCTCTGAAGTCAATTGGATTCTATCGAACCGGTTGCAGCGATTTTGAGTAAAAAAAAACGTCGAACACGAGCGTATAATTTGTATAAATTTTATATATATATATTTTTTTTTTTGTAAAAAATATAAACAGTGTGTGTCAAGTATGTGACGATTATCGCGAGTTGTCGCACATCTTCAGGTTCGTTCCAAACGTATCTGCGTCAGGTAATCGTTGCCAAGTGGCGCAGAATTAATTCGAACTGGTTAAATTAATTTTTTAAATTGAAATATATTTATTATCTAACATCTGCTAATAAGCAAACTAATTGTCTTAAATTAAACTAAAGTCCAACGAGTAATAATATAAATAAATTATACGTAAATATTTTATCAAAGACATATCTTCGATCAAATTGACCCGATAATTGACTTTGATAAGATTGGCTCTAGTCTCTAGAAACTTTTCGACTCGAAAATCTTTGCGATTCGACGGTTCCTGGGTAAATGCCGAGCGGATGAACGCAGTCCTCTTGGTTTGTCACCTTCCCCACTCCGTGGCTGAAACCTTTTCTTTATTGCAATATTTTCCACGGAGGACGATACCGGTTACCTGAGATCGTTTCCCTAAACGTTCGTTGGAGTTTCTTCAGTTTTGTTGGCGATCCGATTCGGTCATAAATTATCTTGGAAACCTGACCACTATTTGCTTTCGGACAATCACGAAATCACGCTAAACATTCTGCAATCGAAATGAACTCTTTTCGCATTCACCTTCTTGCAGGTTAGATTTACCCCCTCAAAGATCAAATTCTATATAATCAATACTATATAATTATACAATATTATATAATATACAATATATATACAATATATATTTTACAATATAATTATACAATATTATATAATATACAATACAATACAATACAATATAGTATTATATACAATATTATATAATATAATATAATTATACAATATTATATAATTATTATATATTATTTATATTATATATTATGATATATTATAAAATATAAAATATATGCAATATTACATAATTATTATTATATATTATTTATATNAGGTTAGATTTACCCCCTCAAAGATCAAATTCTATATAATCAATACTATATAATTATACAATATTATATAATATACAATATATATACAATATATATTTTACAATATAATTATACAATATTATATAATATACAATACAATACAATACAATATAGTATTATATACAATATTATATAATATAATATAATTATACAATATTATATAATTATTATATATTATTTATATTATATATTATGATATATTATAAAATATAAAATATATGCAATATTACATAATTATTATTATATATTATTTATATTATATATTATCATATATCATATAATATATATACAATATTATGTAATTATTATTATGTATTATTTATATTGTATATTATTATATATTATAAAATATTGTATATATATTATATTTTAGTAATAATTATATAATTATTATTATATATTTTATTATTATATAATATTTTACAATATTATATAAGTATTATTATATAATTCGACAAATATAATATATACACAATTACATCAATTTCATCACTGTACCAACAGCGGAATTAACACGATAGCCGGTACATGTCGTAATATACGTTCGTAAATAAAAGTTAACAAGATACAATTATTAATTCAGATGTTTATTATATAAATGCAGTATAATATAATACACACAGTTATATAATTTCGTACCAAGTCTTTCGCGTGGATTAGCGCTCGCGATATCACGTATTCGTAGCCATAGACGATCGTGGAATTCACGTTGGAATGTCGAGAGGGCACGCGCAGAATCGTGCCAATTAGAAACAGCAGCGCACGTAGTAATTCCGTAAATGAATTTCCTCGTGAGCGAATCTCCTTGCACGAGAGCGTAGAACGCGTTTGACCAGCGCGAGTCAAAGGCTTCGAAGGAAGGGAATTGGCACGTAACGTAACGACCAGCGGTGTATAGTCTCGCCCTCATCCATGGAATGGAGCCCTCCAACTGCTCATCCGCCTTGACACCCAAAACTATAACCGCATCCTGATAAATGCACGGCTCGTTTACACGGCCGGGTAATCGGTTTGTCAAACAACCGGGACAGGGCAGGCCTGCTCTGAATTAATAAACCGCTCGAAACTGACCTACAACACGGCTCCATTCCACTGGCCGCCCCAAACTCATCTGGTCTAGCTCGGACGGACGCATTCTACTTCGTGGAACGTAGAATGTCTCCTTCTACGTGTGCTCGGTTAGATAGATCGATTCTTCAACACTTTGCCCTCGAAAGCATTTCTTTGCATCATCTAGTCAGCAGTTCATTTACGAGACAGAGGAGTGGAGTATCAACAAAAAATAAGAATGATACAGCGTTGGAAATTGGATCGTCCTGTTTGAAATTTNATTTTTTTATTTGTTTTTTTTTTTTTTTTTTTTTTAATACGATTATATAGAAGTGCGTGGTATGTAATTTAATTCAATTTCCTACGTCATTTTATGAAGACTGTTTTTTAAAAGGAGCGATAAGAATTATTTCGAATAATAATTCGATGATAATGAGTGTCCAGCTGCCTCTAGCCTCGAGAATTTCTACTCTTGACATTTTATTATTCCTCTTACTGTATTAATTATCAGCAATTGTAAAGAATTTTATAATTTTATTTGTTAGCTAGATCAAGCTAGTAGACCAATTTATAATTTTCTATGGAATTTTTTGCATATTTAGAACAGTTATATATTTTTAGATACTCGAGTGATTTTCGATATATATTAAATATATTACTAGTAGCTTGTGTTATTGATTTTTTCTTGTACCTTGCACTTGTCAACACGTGTCACCCATATCTGGTCAAGTTTCCATTGGGGTCCACGTACGAGCGACGATTTTAATTTAATTTAATTCCCTTTAAAAAGGAAAGGCTAATAGTGTTCAGAGAGAATGAGTACTTAGATAGTAAATTATTTTTAAGCTGAAACGAAAAAATTACCAAACAAAACGACGTAACAATAATACAGTATAAATTGTTAAATTATTCTGAAGAAATTATAAGTTTATTCATATAAAAATATGTAACGGGTAATACGTTCATGATGTGTTAAAGAACATTTTAATTCACGAAACTGACTGAGATATATATATATATATATATATAATTATACTATATAAACTACTATATACTGAGATATATATAATTATACTATATAAACTACTATATACTGAGATATATATAATTATACTGACTGAGATATGTATACTATATGCTATATAATTATACTAACTGAGATATATATAAGATATATATATAGTATATATAGTATATATGTACTATATACTATATACTATATACTATATATAGNAATTGCTTTTAACACGTTCAATAACAAAAGTCGAGAGAGCTTTGGAAACTGATGAAAAACATAATAATGAGATCAATTAACAATTTGGGTGCCGCGATTATGCCATAATTTGAAGTTTCCGTTTCTTCGTTATTTCCGTATATTTTTAATACGAATGAATTTACGTCGGTGTATTTCCCGGTTTCGATGACGCAGAGAGTTTGACAAATGCCTGAAATATGTGAAATCGTTATATGTATATGTTTTTCTTAGCTTTCAGAAAGTAGTATATTTTTAATACGAATGAATTTACGTCGGTGTATTTCCCGGTTTCGATGACGCAGAGAGTTTGACAAATGCCTGAAATATGTGAAATCGTTATATGTATATGTTTTTCTTAGCTTTCAGAAAGTTTGATCATTGTTACAATACATTTAATCATTTAATTTACAATAATTTAATCATACAATACTATTGTTGAAACCAAAGAATATAATACTATTTTTGAGTAACTTCGTTTACATTTAAAATTGTACAAAAAAGAAAAGAAAAAGTATGTACCAGAAACTATACTAATATATCATAATAAAATACGTGATATTGTTATAAATCTTTTAGCTCTTCGAGAGCTTGGAATTAATTCATTATTACGATTGTAACAGTTACATTGTTGAAACTAGGAAACGACGTAACCTCATTCATATCGAAGAAGCTTCAAACTTTGCATGCTCAGAGTGTTGTTGATTAATACTAGAACTACCACACCAGTCATTTTGACTGGTCTGACAACTTTATTTTAAAATTCCTACTTCATGTTACATTTTTTCTTCGCAATGATGTAATGACTTTTGAGCAGGGATAGCTAAAGGATTAATAAATTTTGACTGGTCTGACAACTTTATTTTAAAATTCCTACTTCATGTTACATTTTTTCTTCGCAATGATGTAATGACTTTTGAGCAGGGATAGCTAAAGGATTAATATAATGAACTTTAATTTTGTTTTATCCATTTAAAATAAAAGTAATTTTGTATCATGGCTACTTATACCAGTACCAATCGTTTTGACTGGTTTTGGTAGAGACAGCTACGTCTCAACTGTCGGTAGTTCTAGTGTTAATCTCGTTGTTACATTCACATTTAAAATAAAAGTAATTTTGTATCATGGCTACTTATACCAGTACCAATCGTTTTGACTGGTTTTGGTAGAGACAGCTACGTCTCAACTGTCGGTAGTTCTAGTGTTAATCTCGTTGTTACATTCCCGTTTAATCGATCAGTTGTATCAATCTGCCGAGGAAAAACAGCACGCATCGACGATAGAATGCTTCCCGACGTTCCTTCGATCCACGTACATCAGCGTATGACGTTCATCGAAGCCGTAGCTGTTGGCATCTGGTTAAAGGGATTAAGCGAGCGCGGTTTCGACAGCCGGCTTTGCCGCGGAGATCGCGCCATACTCCAATCTGTCGCGTTCGATATGTTGCCGGCTCGTTGGCTCTCGTTAGCTTCTTCCACCTGTCGTGGAACAGCGATCCTCCATCGACAGTCTTTTTCGTTTTTCACGCAACAACAGCCGTTCGACGTCTCTCACACGTCGTGGGTTCGACCTTGCGAAGTTTTCAACGACCTCGACGAAGCACGCGTAGTAGAACGACACTCTCAATCGATCATCGTTTGTTACACGATTACGTTCGTTCGTTCCGCGATTAAAACCGCGAGTTTTTAAAGACACGGAAGAAAACTCGACTGACGAATTTCTTCCTTTTTTTTTTTTTTCATTGCAGNCCGAGCTGACCAGCCTAGCCGATCGTCTCTGCGTCCACCGGTATTCTAACCACGTGATCTTCGAGCGCAGCTTCTTCCGACTCGGTTGCCAGCCTTGGTACACACGTACGTAAGTCACCTTTCGCGGTATACCGTTATAGAGTCTGTCCGTCTCTTTCTCTCTCTCTCTCTCTCTTTCTGGATATACCAATGTCTGTTCGACGACGAACGGCGATTACGCGATCGATTCGATTCGAGACGCAGACTCACCACGCGGAGGCTGAAGGAATCGAGAACCAGCGTGATGGAGGAAGTGAGAGCCGGCAGCGATCGCTGGTAGAGGTTCACGGCGATCGGACGCGATCACGTGGCCAGCACACGCGTAAATCGACGGTTCGACGTGCATTCGGGACAACGCGCGGTGCCGGACTGGCTCGCCAATAGCTCGCTGACTTTCTTCCACGCCGCGCCGCGGATCGCCCCTTTGATTACAAACACCATCTCTCTTGTCTCTTTCCCTCTCTCTCACTCACTCTCTTCCTCCCTCTCCTCGCTCTCCACTTCTCCTCTTTTCCTCTCCTTTCCTGTCGGCTGTCTACTCGTTTTCTGTCCCCCGACTGTTCACTCAACCTTCTTTACCCATCCGCAACTCCTGTACTCTTTGCCGCACATCGCTCCACTCGTGCAGCTTTTCGAACAATTTCGTCCGACCAGGGGCCGCTGATCTTCCGGTTTAATAACGCGAATCAACGAGTGCTTGCCACCGACGCTTGTATGTATATTTCGATGTCGAATTTCTTAAATTGTTCCCCGAGATCTAGCGAGTTCGACTTTGAACACTTTCGAATCTCGTCGATTTTATCGTCGAAGAATATTTTCCCGAATATTTTAAATTTTCTATCGCTTCTTCGCGAGTTCTAGCGAGTTCGATTTTGAACTCTTCCGAATCTCTTCAATTTTATCGTCGAAGAATATTTTCTCGAATATTTTAAATTTTTTATCG
>NIPQ01090110.1:0-17220 GCA_002806875.1 Lepidotrigona ventralis hoosana
GAAATGAATCTTCAATATCTGACAATCGAATTATAATATCTGGGTCACATATGGCTACGTGAGACAAGAACCTAATTCCATCTCTCAATACCTTTGATTGCCTTCTTTTCATGATCGACCAACTGTTTTCGTCTGAGAATTTGTCTTTATATATCTCGTGTATGCACAATTTACTTGGCCTTGTGTTGAACAATGAATGTTTGGCACAAATGGCATTTAAATTACAAAAATCTTCCTTTGGCATAGGAAAATCATTCGAGTTAAAATTCTCAATCGTAGTTAAATTTGCCTCGGTACATTTGCACAGCGTTTTAATGGTGAACCTTAATAATTTCATGCAACAATTACAAGAATTTAAGGTTTCAGATCTCAAAGGAATAACATCTGTCTGCAGTATGTACTGCACAAATTGTAACAATATGTTTGTAATATCTACTGCGGTTAACAGATCGAAATGATAGTTTTCCAGTTGTACTAAAAAAATTTGCAGTGGACAAGCATCTGCAACGAAAATATATGACGATTTATAAAATTGAATTATTCAGAAAAACAAAGCTTTACCTGGAGTAAAGTGTAAAGAACCCTTCCAATTGTTCACCGCCATTGATTCTATAAAAATGATAATGAAATAATCTTTTTTTTTTGTAAAAATTGTACGTGCAAAAATATCACTATTAATATAATAAACATCATACTTGAATTAATACAGAGTTTCCGCAGATATGTCGTAGATTTCATAAAAATCATCATTAAATTACTGACAAGCGCGTAACAGTATGGCAAAGGCCTAGAAAATACTATTTCTTTAAATATCTGGTAAATATATTCCATTCTGAAACAGATAGTTTTAAATTTATAAAATTTATTGAAATATAAAATTTATTGAGAAAAAAGATATTCCATACCCTTCAGAGCAGTATTCAATTTTTTCATGAACATTGTAGATAACCATCATAATTGCACATAAAAGACCACTAAATTGATGGGACCTTCTCTGATAATAATAAAAAATAAAATTAGTAAAAACATTCATTCTCTTTAATTACCAATATATGTAGAATATTACCGTGGATCCAACTAAAACAACGAACTGCAATATCATTTTAAGCATCTCAAATTCACATCCCTGTTCTAACCAAGTATTATAACGAAACATTTTGCACGAGTAATGGTTGTAAGATTCATCTCCTTCTACAAGTAAACGTGTCTTTCCTGCGATATACTTGCTGAGGTAAGTCGATTCCACGGTTACGTACGACAGCACGCCAAACACTCTTCTAGCTTCGACACCACGTTCGCATTCGTGCCATGCATTTGCAGAACATATGCATTTTCCATTGAAATCAGAAGTCGAATACAAGGAAGAAAAATAAATATCATTCATATCTCGAATGTCGTCATTTCTCATGGCTTGAGAGATCGTTTGTAGAACAATTATTATATTTAAGATCAATTCCCTCGCAGTAGAAACTAACTATAATAAAATATAATTATCAGCAAATATTTTTTATCATTTGACAAAACAGATTAAAATGTATGTTAAAAATAACTTACTTTGTTCATTATTGGTACAGTTTTCTCTGCTTCGAGTTCTGAACTCGTTTTCCGCTGAAGAGCAGCTATTTCCGGCAAAATAAATTCAACCGATAATTTCTTATCGTCTATCACTGTTGTTACAGGTTTTACTAATTCTGGATTTTCTACAAAAGACACGAAAACATAACCAAAGATATACTATGCTATAATATAAGATGTTAAAAAAAAATTTTACCGAATATTCTGTATGTGTCTTCTTCTTGTAAGATCGGCAAATTTCGCCTTCCAATTTTTTCTATAATTTGAATATCAACCACAGATTTCTCTAATTGCGGTGGATCGTATATTAATTTTGGTATTTCTGTAAGAGGAAAATCTGCAATATGTTTTTATTAAATTTATTATTACGATAATTAATCAATATTGTACAAATTAATGTTTTTTAAGTTACAATCTGCTTACATGGATTCCATATTTTGAGGACATAACTGCTTTTATTAAATGCATTAGTTTGTACACAAGTTTCTTTGACTTTAACTGATTTTGTAGTTGATGATCTAAACATAATAATTTTTTAATAAATAAAAAATATTTGAAATATAAGTAGTTTAAATATTTACCGATTCATTGGTGAATTAAGTTTGCTTCTGTTTGTAGAAATATTAAAATTTACATGTGGTTCTACTAATTTAACATTTCCACTCTCTAACAATTTACAACGCTCCATTAAATTTCCTATTTCAAACGTCTAAAAAAAAAAAAAGAAAATTAAAATTTATTGTACAAAATTAAAAGAACTTATTTATGAACTACTGACCTGTAATTCAAGTTGCGTTTTTAAATTTTCCTTCTCTTTACAAATGGCATTAATTTCCATTCTATGTCGATTTTCTTGTTCTTCAATAAACTGCCTTTTCTCTAATCTGTCATTCTCTGCTCTTAACTGTGTTTGTTGCAGCTGATTTCGCAAAAACACTGCTTCCCCATCTTTAGTTATAAAATCATTTAACAATTTCTGATTTTCAACTTTCAACTTTTCCAATTCCTTTAGGTATTCTGATTCTAAAATTGTAAATTTTGCAATACAATGATTTGTAAAACATCATAACTTGCCACAATGTTTACCTGTAATAGGATGTTCATCCAGCTTAAATGTAGAATTATATATTTTCTTATTCATTAATTTATTCTTGAACTGTGTGTAATTGACAGAAACTATGGTGCTTATGTCTTGTGAATTCTCTATTTCTTTCACTTGACTATTATATTCTGATGGATTTATAGGTTTTGATAATTTATGAGCATTACCATTCAAATTAGGAATCGCTTTACTAGTAGATGGTTTCTGATCTGTCATTAGTTGGCTCCTGAAACCATCATCCTAAAAATAAAATAATCATGAATAATTAAAAGTACACCTAGCGCAAGAATATGCAAAATATACAAAATAAATAAAACCTGCAAGCAAGCCTGAGTTGCCACAAAGTCCATTTCTTCAATATCTTCTTCTGCAAAATCATCTCCCCAGACATCATCTGATTTTCCAGATTTTTTATTTCTTGACTCATTGTTCCTTGTAGAAGTACCTACCAAATTGTCTCTTTTTATGTCATATTTTGGCCGTTTGGCAGGTATAGTGTTTTCGTTTTCTCTGTTAATTTCTATTCGCTTAAACATTTTAATTTGTTTAGGCTACGATATTCGGCGACACAAAACATACATTTAACAGAATTTTCCTGTCAAATCCTGTTTACATTCAATGAAAGTTATTTGCAATATTGTTCATTCGTAATTAACAAAATTGTTACTTGGAACAACAATTTTTGTTTCACGTTATTTATATTACATTTTGTTCAACTTGCAATATAATTTTATGAAATAATTACTGTAAAATATTAATTCTTTCTTTTAGGTATTAATACACTCTAACCCCATGATTATTTTAAAATTTCTACCAATAACATCAAAATAATGTGAAAATTCGATGAAGATGTAACAAATTTGTTTTTCATATTTTATTATATTACGTTATGATGATTTAAACAATTGAAATTTATTTGTCAAAAATATATGACAAGTATTTTTCAAGAGCTTTCAAACGTGCTGACAATGTCACTGTAGTTGAAGAAACATATTACCAACATAAACACTTACTTTAAGTTTAGGGGAAAACTAGTTCCTTCTTAGAATTTTATATATTCTATGGTGTAAGACGATGTTCGCAATAACTAATCCTATTTTTAACGAGCCACATAAAAAATATACTAATTTTATAATTTTGTAATAAATAACACAATTATCTTCTTCTATATACTTTAAATTAACGTCTGACTTTATAATTTGGCTATATCGATTTTACAAACTATATTTCTCAATGATATAATATGCAATATTTTTTTATACTTATTTTTTAGAGTATAAGAGTACTGATTCTATAATGATAACTTACTAAAAATATGAATTATTGCAGGAATATTGCAGCAGAAAATATTGTAATTTATGTATTCTTGACTACATAGATCTGTCTAACTTTAAGTACAGCTAATTTTTATTTCATAAATTATATAGGATGTTTAAATATAACTTGTGATACATATATATTTGATTTAATAAAATATACCATATACCATTACTTTATTGTAATTATACAATGGATTACATATGAAAAAGATTTATTATACGAAATTGGGAATGATATTTGAACTCATATTCAAACCTGTAACAGATGTAATATTGTTTAGTTTCTAATGATATTTTACATTATTTGTAATATTATAATAGAACATATTTAGGCTGTAATTCCAACAACACCACAAGCTAATCGTGCTCCAGCATTTCCTGTTGTCTTAGATAGTTCAACTCCACCTTTGCCAAGATCATCTGGATCAGCATGGACCTATTATCAAAAAGAAAAAGAACCAAATCATACTTTATCCAAAATTATAAAAATTCATAAAAAGCATTACAATACTCACCACCAGAGTTCTACCAATAATGTTGTGTGGTCCTTGAAGTTGGATGATCTTGTCAGTTATGTTGACATTAGCAACACCACTTGCATTTGCTTCAATATTTCCTAAATCTCCAACATGACGCACATCTGCATCAGGACCACCATGATCTTTTTTTAACGGGTTGAAATGTGGTCCAGCACTTGTACAACCTGTTAATTAATTAAACCAGTTTATTGATGTAATAAATTTCAGGAACTTTTTTTATACTTTGTGTAGCTACATAAACAATTTCTCACAATTATTTATGTATATTAACTATATGCACGAAAAAAGTGATTATGGCAAAACATAAAATACTTGATGCAAATTAGAATGAATGATACGTCGTGTTAAATCAATGATACGATATGTTATTATTTAGTGGCCTTATCTACTATCGCTTAAGACAAGAAAACTTCTATTTTTTTAATGAAACAAATTATGTTTGATTAGCAGAAGCTTTCAATTATGAAGAATAAAATCATAAAACTTCAATGGCAATGCCTTTACCGTTAGTATTATCGCCGAATTCGTGAATATGAAAGCCATGCGATCCTTGCTTTAAACCGGTTACTTGACCTGTGACCTTGACTGAACTAGAGTTGTCCTGTGCAATAATCATATTGTAAAAAATAATAATAATACAATATAATGAATATTACGTCGAATTGATTGAAGAAATATTATTTACCGGTTGCTCAAAGTAAATGGTGCCTTTGACTTCACCCTGAAGAACGCACACGGCTTTAACCATCTTTAGAAGTTTCTCGACTACGTTCTGCGACAACAACCGTTTATAGAATGTAGCTTATTCGTATTCGTAGCAACTACCGGTTAGTTACGAGGTACAATTATCGTTTTGCTGAATCACGTACGCAAATACGCTGACGAATTGTATATCGAGCGCTTGAATTGATAAAACGATGACCTTAGTGTTCGGTTGAAGTAATGGCGTATCACACGAAATTGCAATCAATGACCATCGACATACGCACATACAGGACGAACAGAAAAATCATCTGTAGTNACATACGCACATACAGGACGAACAGAAAAATCATCTGTAGTTACACAAAAAGAAAATATGAGATAATATTAGAGTTTAGATCTTGTGCTCGAGGTGGCGTTATATATTACTGGGGAATTTTTTTAGATAAATATGCCGGTGATTATGAAATTGCCCTAATATGTGTAACTTCTTTGCTTTGAAATTATTTTGCGTGTAATAAAAAATATTCTTTCGTTATAAAATAGAATACTTGAAAAAATATTTACTCTTATGAATCTTTTCTATAGTTATAAAGATCTTAGATTGTAAGAAAATGTGGTTTTTGAGGTCTCGAATGATTTGACCTTCAAAATTAATATATCTTAAAACTATTTTTAACCAATAAAATGCAAAAAATTTGTTTTAAAAATTGAATTATTAATCATTTTGTGTATAAAATATTATTTTTTCATAATTTTTATGCAGAAAAGATTAAGACAGTTTAAAATGTTTGTATTCGATACATTCGATAGTTGAAAATAATTATCGATAGTTAAAATTGTGTTAAATTATCGAACTTCGAGACCGAGATGACAACTGAGTATTTAAGTTTACAATTGGACGGTCCACAGTGATTTTCGCATTGGAATTTATTTATTTCAAGTCAGAAATTAAATAAAATAATAAAAATGAAAGTTTTCCGTACCACAACTCTTTTAGAAGCGATTCGAAATATATTTCGAGGTGTAAGTAACGTTTCAACGCTTTGATCTATATTTGATCTACATTTCATATTATTTATTTTTATAAATATTACGTAACTTGTTTTTTTTTTATCAATTTTTTATCACGCTGAAACTATTTTTCATATGATAATTCAGATTCAATATTGCTAATGTGTAAATTTAGTTAATGCAGTTAAATTTTACTTTTCGCGAGTGCATCCATTTTGTTGGTTATGTATTAAATATTATTATGTCAAAATAAATAGTGACAGTTATGTTTGTGTAGAATGCAGTAAAAAAATTAATTTACGTGATGCAAAACAAACATTACAGAGACCATATGATGATGGTTTGAGATATGCAGATACCATTTCTGCACGTACACAACCACCGCCTCATATACCGCTCGGGCCTTATCATAAAAGTTCAAAAGTATATTATTACACTCGTGATGCCAGGCGTTCTGTAGAACCACCAAGTGTGATATACACAGCAGACCAGTTAGAAGCAGGGTAAATATATTTTTAACATTTCATATATACAAAGCTGGCAACAAAACAAGTGAAAATTATTGTACATACTACATTAATATTCTAGTTGCATCAAGTATTTATTAATTTTTACTTTATTATTCAATTTCTTATAATGTTAGTGACTTAATATATATTGACTTTTTTCAGAAAAGTTGATTTGCCTCAAGTAAACTTGAATCCACTTAAGAAACAGTTGTCAGATAAATGAATGCAATAAAGTAAATATTAGTTATACTTTAAATGTAATATATAATAAATAGAATTAGCTTAAATAGAAATTTTACTTGTTATTTGAAGTTTTAATTTATAATTTGAAATTTTTACATGTAAGTGTTTAATTATTCTGCTATTTAACTGATAACAGTACATAAATAATAAACAGAGGAATGTCTCTTTTATACACATCTTTTGCTTGATAGCAAGCATATAGGATAATTCTTTTCCAATTTATAATACATTATTGTTATATACATTCAGAGCCTAATGCTTCCATAAAATTTATATGAATCTAAGAATAACATTGACACCGAGGGGTTTGTACAGACAGCAAACTCAATGTTGCTGTATCTAACAATACATGGTGTATCCATTTAACAATCTTTGCAAAGATAATGAATTCCTTCATTATGAATTAACAATCGTCAACGAAAGTTATTTAAAAATGTTAATTTAATAGGGAATTTGATTTTGATAATACTGTATCATATCGTAAGTTTTCGTACGGAAATTGAGGTAGCTGTTACGTATTACATTGAGCATATAGGCCGCCGCTTCGCGATCAGTTGCTGTCGGCACGAATCTGCCGCGTAGAAGTTTTATCGTTTGTCCACGAAAACATGGCAATCCAGTATCAAGCATCAGAGAAACCAGAGAAATAATAGCCTCTTGATAAGGTCTGTGAAACAATGTTACAATTTAATCTGTAAATTTCTAGAATTTGCCTTTTTAAAAATTTATTAGCAACTTACCTTACAGCGAGGAAAGCCTGTACACATAATTCCATGAACCAACGGAAAGGCGCGGCTTCCATTTTACCTCCCATTACGAGCACCATTTCATCCGTCAGCTTAATATCAGGCTCGAAGCCTAAATTACCACCAGGCGAACTTTCAAACATAAATCCAAAATCTATATGTATGATATGACCTTCAGTATCCAACATAATGTTCCCATTATGGCGATCTTTTATTTGTAGAAGATATGTGATTACGCTGTAAGCAGCCATTGATTTTACGAAATTGCGACGTACATTTTGAAATTCTTTTGTAGTTTCATCTCCATAACGTGTAATGAAATATTGATGCATGTCAATATCAGTGGTGCGACCAAGTTGATCGCGTGAAGTTGCATTAGGTACACATTCTATTACACCGCACTAAAATAGTAATTTTTTTCAGTTTAGTAACGTTTATCAAAACTATTTTTTTATGACTATAAGATTCCTTACCCCTGGTGCTGTAGCTACTACTCTATACGGGAACAAGAATAAATTTAATCCAACTTTTTGGAATATATTCTTAAAAATACTGATCACTTGTAAAGCTAACATATCCTGTCTAACGTCATCTCCGACTTTAAAAATAGCAGCTTGCCAAGTCTCTTTTTCTGGTTCTCTTTTAATATCAACTCTACCATTAGCCGACACTGCTAATGCAATGTTCTCTAATTCGTTAATACCATATTTTCGAACTTTGAAACGCGCCAAAAACGGTGCTTTTGCAGCACTATAAACGACAATGATAAATCAAATATTAACATATAATACAACATCATAAACAAATAATATAAATCAAGATACTTACCTCTGCATAGGAGTTCCACTTTGATAATCAATATCAATTACCATAGCTTCAGGATTGGATGGCAAATAGCAACCTGGTTGTACTTCGATTTCTGATAAAGATTTTAGGCACGCTGCTTTACGTTCAGGACCTTTAGGATATGGCCTTATTTCCCCTGAAATATTCGTAATCTTCTCGAAAAAGTCGAATTCCCTTTCATAAAATTGTTTCGCCGGGCCAGACAATGATCCTAAAATACTTTTCACGAGCGAGTCTAATATATCATACAGAACAGGATCTTTTGCTTGTTTGTCTTCGTCCATATATATATTTGTGTACATGTTCCAAATTAATTGATGTGCTACGACCTGTATATCAGATTAAGAATAACTATAAAGATTTTGATTTGTAAACAATTAATAATTGAGCGATATTCTTAATATTTACCTGTGAACGTTTAGCAATTTTCTTTATAAACTCTATCACATAACCCATAGTATCATGGCGTACAGCTTGTACAAGTTGTGGTATATAGAAAAGTACTGCATCTGCTGGATAACTACTTAGCACCTCTACTGCGTATTGTGCAGAGATTGGATGATGAGGGAATTGACGAGAAAAATATGCTAGAGCTTGAATAGGTGATACTCTCTCCCATGTTAGCATATACACCAACTAAAACATTAAATTAATGAATCAGAGTTTGTAATTCTTTAAATCTTCTGAAATTGACAGCACAAAAAAATCTTACTTCAGGTACATCATTAAGTAATGTATCAGTCGTAACGAGATATTGTAAAGCCTCCGGAACGTGCATAACTGGCACAGGTTTAAGACGAACAAGTCCACATACTTCTTTGATAATAATTTCTGAATTCTTTAATCGGACTGGTAAAAATATAGCAAGGACAGGACTAATTTCCCATGCCAGCCGTGTGTACTCTCGCCATCGATCATTCATTCCCTTAGCACGCCATTCTGCAATGCTTGATTCACCTGGAAGCGTAAGTTCCTGTCTTCCACTAGGATTTCTCCAGACCTATAAAATGAAAATGTTAAAGTGCTAACAAAGGTATTAAAAAGAGATTACAAAATGCAAGATTGAAGNCTAATTTCCCATGCCAGCCGTGTGTACTCTCGCCATCGATCATTCATTCCCTTAGCACGCCATTCTGCAATGCTTGATTCACCTGGAAGCGTAAGTTCCTGTCTTCCACTAGGATTTCTCCAGACCTATGAAATGAAAATGTTAAAGTGCTAACAAAGGTATTAAAAAGAGATTACAAAATGCAAGATTGAACTTACTAATAACATTTCTATTTCAACTGCCAGTAATTCGAGTATCAAATTTCTTTTTTTTATATAATCTTTTACAAAGACGTTGGCATTCATGACACGCTTACTACGATTACTACGTTTCCCCAATGTATTACTACTAGTAGACATCGGAACTGTATTGATCCATACGCTTGTTGGTGTTTTCGAAAATTCAGTATTCGTTGTACCCAAGGCCGTACTCAAAGAGCTAATTGTTTCGCTAGGTCCGAAACCACCAGTAGAATAGGACTGGGGTGTTAACATTTCAAATTCACTTTCGGTACCAGTCATTACCAAATATTTTTTGTCACTGTGCATCACCTACAATATGATAAATATTATAAAAGAAGAAAAACAAAAAAATATCAGTGCTTTTTTAATCGAATATGATTTTACTGACTTGCCAGAAACGTATAAGCGTAACTAAGTCCTCGTGTAATTGTTCTAGTTCTTGCGTTGGTACTTGACGATCTCGACAGAAATAATCCAAGCAATTACAATATACGCGTTCTCTTAAGACGTTTTTGCTTAATGTTCTGTAATCAGATATTATTAGTTGCTTGATTATCTATTAAAATATATCATAATATTATGATACCTTGACAAAATATCTCCTTGAAGAAGAAGAAGTCCACAAGAAAGTAATTTAAAGCGTACTCCAACCGTAGCAACGTGACGACTCATTCCAGGTTCCTCACCAGAAGCACCAACAGTCATAGGCAATGATCGATGTAACAATGTAACGATCATATCAACTGTTTCTTGACAGCAATATTTAGCAGTTTCAATCAATTCCACAATAAATGTAACCCAAATATCATGAGGTTTCACTTGTGGAGGATTAGGGCCTAACTTGCAGCCTTCATATACTGCTAATGGATTGACTTCTTCTTCATCAGGAGAAAACAAACCCATTCTTTTATCAACAGTGTATTGCCACGCAACGAGCATTTCTTGTAAGAAACGCAATTTCAAATCTGGCCGTACAGTGAGTATCCATTGCCAACATTCAACAGCTGTTGTCATAGCTGCAGGAGTAAACAGTTCAATTTGCGAAGAAGCTACTGTATGGAGCAAACGTCTATGTGTCCCTAAATATAAATTAAGATATTACAACTAATTATAAAACAAGATCAAATAATTATAATTCGACAATTACCAGGCATAGAAATTAATAATGCAGTAGCACGCCAAAGAGCACTACGATGATTAACATCATTTCGAGCCCGGCAAGCCATCCACACAGCATCGATTAATAAGTCAACAACTTTGTTTCTAATTTCTTCAAATGATATTTCGGAAGTAGAAGATTCAGTTTGCGCTAACGATAACATTCCCGCTATTTCTCCAGCATATCGTGATCGAGTGGACATCATCGACAGAAGCCACGAGCTGGCTCCTTTTGGACCACGTGGCCGTTTATCTAACGAATTAGTCTAAAACGAGTAGATTTCATTGTTTTTAAGATGAATTATTTTGGAAAATTACATACTAAGAATATGATTTTACATTTGGTAAGGCCGATGTTGGAATAGCAAGGTCCACAAATTCAAGAACTGAATCTGTAGATAAACATAAACCAGAATGATGTTTTAGTCTAGAAGATGGGATTTGATTTACATATTCCTGTAAGTGTGATCTAGTGGCTTGAGGCGCCCACTTCATAGCCTCCTGCACTATACCTTTACATCTTGCAGTGAAATCTTTCACGATAATCTGTACAACATAATTTAGATTTAGTATGTGAGTAATTCATTCGCATGTTATAATTCTACGCCTCTGTTATAATATACACACCTCTCTTGCTTCAAGCGTATCCATAAGTACAATACTGTATGGTGTACCAGGTATTCGTAAAATTGGTGTCTCTTCGTTTGGATCAATTTGTAACGAGAACGATAAAATCTGTATAAATAATAATTTAATTAACGACACAATGAAAGAAATATACTCTGGGATAAAAGATCATCTGTACCTGTAATATATCCAACATACTCCAAAGCACTTTACAATTCCATAAAAGATGCGGGAACGCATCTACCAGTGCACTAAGATACTTATCCGCTATTCGTCTAATCTGCTTATGTACATGATTAAAATACACCAGAAGAAATTGAGCATGATTTTCGAGTTCTTTTTCTCGCCTTTCATCTTTTGGTTTACGCTGCATAACATCTTTGAACTTCACAAAAACAGAATCAGCAACACAACATATACACTGCCACATGCCACTCTTATCTTTTTGCAAATCTGTATCGCATAAATATTCCATTATTGGTTGTAAACTAGGTTCAGGACTGTTTGCTACTCTTAACGTCTCTAACCAATAAACTGATAATAAATATGTACACTGTGCAAATTGCAATTTCGTTACATACTGTGATATATCATTAGTCCTGTGAAAAAAAAAGACAACGTTTACAACTTTGTCTTATAAGAGATATTCGCAAAAAGAATAGAAAAAATATGTACCGAGTACTTAATTTTAATATTTGACTTCTCAATTCTTGCAATTCATTTAAAGAAACGCTATCATTGCGTACAGCTGACGTATATTGCAATTCTCTCATCTCAAGACGTGCGCTAGTTTGCGAAATGAGATAAGGCGATTTTACAGCAATTTCTTTAACACCTTCGTACCATTCTGCAGGCCATAGTCTTGATGCTTGATCACCGGCGAAACCCATTACCACACAATAAAGCCAGAAGTCTTTAAAAAGCTTTAAAAGCCTCTTTTGTGGATGTCTGATTGGTGGAAGTCGCCTTACTAATATAGCGATTACAGGGATTAGTACACCTAAATTTCCTGCACTAGTGGTTGCTTTCTAATATAGGATGCAAAGTTAAAATTAAATTTTGTAAAGTATCACATAATTCTGTTATTTGAATCATCAGCTTTAATTACCGTCACTGAAACGTTATTTGACGCCTTATCACTGGCACGTTTACCCTCTAGTCCGAGTTGAACAAAAAGTTCAAGCAAGTGAAGTAACAAATCGTCTAATTCTGATTCACCTTGAAGATTTGCTGCTATGTTTGCAAGAGCATTTGTGACTGCCTTAGCTACGTGACAGTATTGTTTACGATCATCATTCGAAGCATAAGTTGCAGTACTGGAGCCCAGTGACATGGAAAACATTTGCATTATACCTTCGTATATCTAAAAAACAAAATATATTCTTATGAAATTTATATTACACTGTAATTTATATGTGAAGCTGTTTATCAATTTACTGGGTAATTACTAATTGATCTTAAACTGAACCTTTGATTCGCATTTCGCAATGATCATACATCCTAACTGATCCACGATCAGAAAATCAAGATCACTCGGAGTACGACAAAATAATTGCTGAAAAAACGGGAATATTGTACGCATAGTTTTTGGGGTATCTTTCAACGCAACGGCAACATGCCCCAACATGATTACTATATTTTTCGAAATTAATTCGCTATTCGACCTGTCATCGGATTCACTAAAAGTATTGAAATAAATAATTGAAATATCGTAAAAGCGAAGATATAAATTGTTGGAAACTGATTAGCATAAAGTGAACAATATATGTAGTACCCATCACAAATATCGGCCGCGAATAATCTATTCGAAACACTGGCAACTAATGCCGGTACACAATCTGGATTCACAGAATGAGCAGCTTCCAGAGCGATGCAAAGATTGCCAATAGCCGCATCGCGTAATTTTTCAAAAGCTGTTTGTATTGATGAAGTAGTTTGTTTCGAATCGTGCATATCTTTCCCTTAAAAAGAATAATTTTCTCATTAATTACATATATGATATAACATTGTCATATAAATACATTCATTTGTAATTTTATGCTACCTCTTTCACTTTGTTGACGGTGTAATTTAAGTAATATAGGCGACGGGACAACAAGAAAATCCCGAAGATAATATATAGATGTACTTGCTATATTAGGAAATTTTTGTGCTAATTTTCCTAATCCTTCAAGGCATACCATTAATAAAGGCATATGCGCCAGCACCAGTTTTGGTCCATGATTAGAGTTAATCTTTTCAACTAAACGGCCACATAAACTATCCGCACCTGTAAATAATATTTAGTTCCATGAATAATGTTTCTCAATATACGCACACTGCCATTCATAAGTCGGATAACTGAATAACGAAGAGCTCTGTGTGGAAATTAATTTCTCAATGATAACAATTTAAAACAGCAATGCATAGAAATACGTATATATATGTCATAATAATGATTTTGTCTATGAATGTTCATTGTTCGTTTCTGCATTAATAGTCCAACAAACAGTTAGAATCAGCTAAGAGAATTACATTGGGATAACAATTAGACCAATGAGGGTAGAACGGGAGAACCGCGTAAACGCACTATTAGACTAGAAGGTATTTAACTCGTTAGTTAAAAATATTGAAGGTTATTAATGATATGGGAGAATCAATCGAAATGCAATATAAGCTAAATTCGAATACCCTCGCCAATCAGCATCGAACTGATATCTGCGAATAGCGCGGACAAATCATACTGGTCTCTCACTGGAAAAATAACGTAATGATCTATAGATAATCTTACTAATACAGAAGAATTTGATTTAAATAATTTTATCAAAACAACAAAATTGTCAAAAATATTTGTTTCATTTATCTGATTTTTCAAACTATATATATTCAGTTCATTTGTTGATATATGATCTCACTTACCAGTTTCATCACCAATTGCCCAAACAAGAAGATCAACACACGCAGAATTAGCCATTACATTTACTTTAAATCTATTTACAGTTCTGAAGTTAGTATCCATATCTTCACGTTCGCTTGCATCGTGTTGACGTGATTGTAATTCTGTTTGACCGGATAAAAAGAGACCTTTCACGAACTCTTGTACGTCCTTTGTGAAAGGAGTAGGCAAATCGCGTTGATTTTGCAATAATTCCCGTAGAAGAGCAACCATTACCAGATTCATTGTCTCGTTAAATGTTCGATAAGGGAATATTTGCACCTGTCCAGAGTTGTAAACCTAGAGAAAAAATAAATGATTTAAAAAATCATTAAATATTGAGAACANATAATTCCCGTAGAAGAGCAACCATTACCAGATTCATTGTCTCGTTAAATGTTCGATAAGGGAATATTTGCACCTGTCCAGAGTTGTAAACCTAGAGAAAAAATAAATGATTTAAAAAATCATTAAATGTTGAGAACATAATATAATAAAATTTTATTATAAAATAATGCAACTAACTTGTTGAGCTTCCTCATCGAGGAACGTTAAAATTTCTTTAGTGAGCAACTTTTTTGCCAAAGCCAGTACACTTTGTAAATGCACTACATTAAATTGCATACCAGCCCTCCTTTCAGGGCTTTCGTTGCATCTCATTTGTGGGAACTGATTGAAACTTGATCCATATCGACTAAAAAAATATGTGGCCGGATCATAGGGCACCGATGAATAAGACTGCAAAGATGGTCGTTTGGCGCAAGGATAGTCATGATCCCCAATTAGTATATTTGGTGTAGTATCTATTGTTGGATGAGGATTCAAGTTACCACTTAAAGAGCGAGGAATAATCGGTCGAAAGTTTGAGAAACTATGCTGTTTCTTATCCAATGTTAAGCGCATTTCTGTGTTTGGTATGGAGAGGGGTGGTTGCGCTCTTGGAAAAATTCGACATAAAAGGGGTGGATCGGTGTAAGCAAAGCGGCCCATAGAACGGGCTAAACCAATTAATACTGGAACTAGACATTTGCATAATGACACTGAAAGAAGAAAAAGGTATCATTGTAATTACATACATGTAATTGTAACTAAAGTGCAATTAATAATAGCAAGAAAATTTTACATTTTGCTTGCATTCCTCTATTGCCATTTTGATCTCTGAATCCCCTAATGAGATTTGTTAAAACCGCTAGTATTTCTACTTGAGTAGAAATGATCTCTTCGCGTACAGGTTCACATCTAGCTGCAACATCACTGAGTAATGTGTTCAAGCAGAAACTAAAGCGCTCAGCAACAGGAATGCGTTCATTAGATGAACATTTGACCTCATCCAACCATACAGCTTTTGGAAGACCACGTAGTAATCGTAGAAGGTAGGGTAATATTTTATCTCGATGTTGTAAACCAGATTCCAGAAAATATATTCCCAATGCAATAGTTGCATCTTGTCCCCTTTGATCCAATCTATATATACCTTGAGCAGATTCTTGTGGGCATAACTTGAATAATTGTGTAACCTGTGTTAAAAGAAAGATCATAAAGGTAACGTCAGGTAAAATGAAATAAAATTTCATATATACATGCAATGAAAATTTAATTTTTTATTTGATTACACTTGGTAATGTTTATAATAATAACTTGAAATCATTTAATTTAAAGTAAAATTATTACTTTATCTGAGATCAAATGCATAGATATATGTACAAGTTAATAATATAAAAATCTAATATTATATAAATAATAAGTTATTTAGTTTAAATATATCTGATTAGTTACTAAAACTCTTAAACTCATTTATGTTATGTCATATATGGATTCATAAATTAATAGTTGAAATAAATAAATTCTATGAATTAATCGAAACACAAAAAGTAGATTTCTTAAGATTGAATAAAAAATATATGTATATATATCGCGTAATTTTTTATTGTAAAATTATATTTACGAAAACAATTTCTTAAACAGCGAATGATGTCTAAAACGTATGTTAGAAATCATTTGTTTAGCAATGGAATGACGTTAATGATCGACTGCAAACGTTTCATTAATGCGTGAGTTGATTACTAGAATGTCCTTCGAATTATATNGTTGATTACTAGAATGTCCTTCGAATTATATCACGAGATGACATATCAGGATATCAGCTGACACGTCCTTAAAATTAACCTAATTCTAATAAAATGTCAAGATTTTTACTAATGCGTAAATATTATGTTAATGTGAAATACATGATCAATAATCAACGTACCTTTTCCCATGGTGTAGGTTTGATCGCCGCTAAACATCTAGCTAAATGTTGGACGGCTCTCGAGAAAAATAATTTCTCATCTGCCACCATTTTGCCCACTATCCACTTGCCGTATGATTCCTGTAAATATCGTCTGCTTATCCCACTGACAGACCGCCTTTCGCTGTTCGACCTATCGATCGTAGATTCGATATTTACTTCGTGACAGATTCTCGCTTTTTAAAGACTAGTGATATTAAATTTTAACATATTTATAATAATATATTTATAATAATATATTTA
The DNA here is from genome assembly GCA_002806875.1 of Lepidotrigona ventralis hoosana. Classification (NCBI taxonomy): domain Eukaryota; kingdom Metazoa; phylum Arthropoda; class Insecta; order Hymenoptera; family Apidae; genus Lepidotrigona; species Lepidotrigona ventralis. Next base: position 17,115 of record NIPQ01090110.1, read on the forward strand.
TAATAATATATTTAATAAATTTATAATATAACTATTAATATATTTATATTTATATATTAATGTTTCAATGCAATATACTTATATATTAATATTTCTTTCATATAAA
>NIPQ01090112.1:1369-15321 GCA_002806875.1 Lepidotrigona ventralis hoosana
TTTTCAAAAAAAAAAAAAAAAAAAAAAAAAAATCTCCCTCTTTAGAACTATCCCTTCAGCTGTCGATGAATTTTATTCTACGATTCCCCGTAGCTCTATCGATAATCTCGATTACCACTCGAAGGTAATCTCTTCGCCAGTTGGCGAGATGAAGCGACTAGTTTCAATCTAGCTGAAGTCTGAAGCCATCCGGTTAGACTGTCAAGATCCACCGGAGCCAGTCTTAAAAAGAATTGTCAAGCAAAGTATTCCCGTCTTCTCTCTTTTCGTTCATCATTCCGGTATGCTCTCAAGAGTGGTGGACGTGAGCCGTCAAATGAGCAAGCACAATTTATTCCGGCTCTTTCTGTCAGGTATCAACGCCTTGGACTTGGTGGCGTCCTCGGGTGTGCTTCTAGCGTACAGTGACCTGCTGATTCGATGCCTGACACCTTTGGTCAGCGTGCGACCGCCCTTCCTCAGGGAAGCGAATCTGCCCAACGCAGACTTCTCAGCAGCTTCCTTTCTGTCCACGTGCGCGCAGTTCAGCGTTGTGACGGTGAACTCGATGTCCTTGGGCTCGTACGAGACGAACTCCTCGACCGGCTCGTCGATGGTGTCGCGATCGATCCAGGTCAGGCCCATCTCCACCTTCTCGGCCAGGTCTTGCCAGTGTTTCTTGTTCTCCATGGTGCCTTCGTAGAGAGGCATGATCCACGGGAACGTGTCAGAGAGCACCTTGTACAGAGGCAGGCAGATAACGTCGATGAAGCCGACCTGCATTTGCGGTAGTTCGTCCTTTCTCTCGCGGTCCATCATCGCCACCGGCTGTTGATTCAACTGCAGACGTTCCAGGTCACCCTGGTCGAAGAATTCATCGGCGACTAGCTTGGCTACGCGGTGTTGCACCTCCCACGGCTTTGCTATCGCGCTCACGTCGCACGCCGTCATCATCATTCCGCATAGCACTGGAAATAGAAAGATGCGACTTTGGTATTTCATACAGCCACTTTCTCTGTCGAGTAGATGTGGACTTTTGATTCAACGCGAGAATAAAGTTTCCTCTGATTTGATTTCAGTCATGGCTTTTGCAGTTGCCTTTAGTTCCTTCAGTTGATGGATATAAGGAAATAGGCGCATTATGAATATAAGGCTTCTAGATTTCATTTCACTATGCACACGGAGGTAATGGAAAGGTATAGATATTTAGTTCCATTATAGGTATCAGATACTGTACGGCTTCTCGATTTTATTTTATCTATAGCTGTTGAATTTAAATCTATAGCATAGAGCAACCCTGTGGCTTCTAGAGTTAACTTTTCTATGATGTAAAGAAATAGATTTGATTTCATTAGGAAAATAATTGTTGAGTTACTACGCAATATATACATAGTATAATAACAATTAAATTTGATTTCATATATATATATATCTATAACAATATATATCAAATTTGGCGTCATTGTGGATCTAGCCAAGTCTAAAGTAATAAATTTTCTTTTAGTACGGATATAGAAAGTTCAAATTAGCATCATTCACTGGCATATAACTGTCCACTTGTTTATATCTCAGATTTTGTTCTGTTATAAAAAAAGAAATAATTCATCGTCAGATGGAGCATTAAATTTCAAAACATTAATTCATTAATATTATATCAGGATGAAATTGAAATCATTCTTTCAGGTCTATGTTTCGTATCATAAGATATACATATGGAGGATGAAAGAGGGTAGGAGAGATGTAAAGGTCATAGGGTAATCATTGATAATTAATCTTACGTTCTTTCTTCTCCTCGCTCTGCCAATCGAACTCTCCCTCGTCGATCAATTCCATGAATTTGTTCTTCTTCTTAAAATAAACGGCCAGATCGGTAGAGAGTATCGCACTCTCCACCACCTTCATCACCTTCCTGTAATCTTCCATCGACAAGTTCTGGAAGATGTTGTTGCTGTCGGAATTCAGTATCATGACACACTGATCGAAATGATGATGCTCCATGGTGCTGGTCGAGTACAGGATAGCCAGCGGCGACTCGGTCTTCATTTGAAACGCGTTGTTCGTCCCACGGTGGTCTAGGTCGTGGCACAAACAGGCGACCAAGAGTCCAAGAATTTCAAGGTCGGTCATGAACTGCTCCATCTTGCCGGTTTTCAACATTGCGAACATCGTCTGGGCGACGTTCAACGCGTGCCTCCAATTATGGTACTTGACTGGCCTAAAAATAGTCAGGATGAAATTTCCAATGCTACAGCGAGCTCCAAAGGTTCGCCCATACATAGCGTTGTTTTCCATACACAGTTCATTCAAATGCAATTTAAATTTCATTATTCTCAGTCGACTTGCGGATATTTTGAAAAGTGGAGGATGAAAGGAAGATGAGAGCAGCGATTTCAGTCTCTCTAACAACGAGTATTGTATTTTTAATAATTGTTAGTGAATGTAACTTGATATGAATATAATTATATAATATAATATAATTTAATTTAATATAATATAATATTATATTATAATATAATATTTTATATTATATATATTATATTTATAATAATATATTATAAATATATTATATATTATAATATTAATTTTGTACAGCTGGTGTACAAAAGCTATGTTTAATATATATTATAATATAATATTTATAATAAATATTATATTATAATATAATATAATATAATATATATAATATTTAATATAATATAATATAATTTATTATATATATAATATAATTATCATTTCATGTCATGCAATACTTACATTTGATTACTTTGGCATGATACAGCTTTTGATATTTTAAAAGTTTCTTAAGTTCGAGAGAAAAGTATCTCGAGTCTAAAGAAAATACAAAAGGATCGCTATCGATACGTACGATTTATCGTAATTAAATTTGATTACTTTGGCATGATACAGCTTTTGATATTTTAAAAGTTTCTTAAGTTCGAGAGAAAAGTATCTCGAGTCTAAAGAAAATACAAAAGGATCGCTATCGATACGTACGATTTATCGTAATTAACACGTTAAGTGCCCAGCCGTTTCGTTCACGCCACAGTCAGCGGGCCACTCCGGGCCGCTTACCGATAGGCGAGCCAGAGTAAAACAAATAGAAAAAAAGGAAGGTAGTGCATATAAAGTTAGAAGATAATGTACCGAATGTTATAATACAAATTCACAAATGTTAGGTTCAAAGATGGTGAAAAATTTAACGCAGAAAGTTACAACCTTCTGTAATCAACGTACAAACAAACCTCACCTTTATTTACCGTTTTTTTAATAAATTTCATTAATGTTTTTAAGTATTATATTCTTTTCCTTGAAGCATTGACCAAANTTTGATTACTTTGGCATGATACAGCTTTTGATATTTTAAAAGTTTCTTAAGTTCGAGAGAAAAGTATCTCGAGTCTAAAGAAAATACAAAAGGATCGCTATCGATACGTACGATTTATCGTAATTAATAATAATCGTATGTTATTCGTTCTCTCAGAGTCATTGAATATTTCTCATTCTGTCGAAATAAGAACAAGATTGAAATGCCAAAGCGCAAGAACCGTGCTTTTCTTGTCTTCTTTCTTTTTCTATAAAATTACAAAATCATCGTACCGAGTTAACACGTTCTGTGCCAAGCGATTTTTGCCTTTTGTTTGTCGTTCAGGCCGTTTGATATTTTGACTAAAGGTTGATATATTATCACACAATCTTTCGTTACATCATCAATCGATAAGTAGTTCTCTTGTTACCATCGTGTATCACTTGTGGTAATATTATTAGAAATATGGTGGCTTGAAGATCAAGTTTAACGTGTACCNTAGAAATATGGTGGCTTGAAGATCAAGTTTAACGTGTACCACCGGTGGTACACATGGCACGGATCGTGTTAAAGAAAACAACACCATTGCTTGCGTGAAACGATCTGATTGAACTAACCAGACGAAATATCCTAACTTTCGTCCTTTAATTAATTTTAATAATGAACATTCGTCCTTTAATTAATTTTAATAATGAAACATTCGTCACCTGTAGTTTTTCTTCACGCTAAGAATCCATCGGCAGAGGACCTCGTAGGGTATATGAAACTTTTGGATCAGGTCACATTGCTTGAACATTCTAATTGTCGCCCGGCAAGTGTCCTCGTCCGTCAGATCGAAGTCGATGAAGGTGAAACTGTACAGATGGTAGGATTCCGCGGACGGTATCGTTTCGGATGTCAATCTCAACGTGTCGTCGTTGCTGGCAGTCGCGTGATAGCTCAGGCATTCAAGGGCCACCTTTTGCTTCGCCATTAGCTTGCAAGCTGACTCGTACATTTGAGTATTGTGGATCCCAAGGCCGCAGAAAATCGCGAACGCCTCGAAGATCGACACGTCCGAGTCCGTGAAGGACGTTCCGTTGTCCTGTAGGGAAATATTTATCGTTTAATGTTAGTTCTCGAGATATTTTTCTCGAATCTCCAGATAATGACCTTCGGTCAGCCAATAATTACAATAATAATTGAAGCAGTGTATCAAATATTGAATTGTTGGGTGTTTCGAAATTTTTAATTAGATAGTCTTCGCCGAGACAGAATAATCACGGTGGATGTAATAATTTCTTATTTCGCGCTATTTTAAGTTATTTAAAATGAGTTTTTGGGTATTCGAAAACTCACTTCTTTTTCGTTATGACAGATAAGGAATAATCATAGTATATATATATATATATATATATAGATATATATATAATAGATATATATACTCTATATATATAAAGTATATATATAAAGTATATATATATACTCCAATACATAATCATAGTGTATATATATATACTCCAATATGTAATCATAGTATATATATATATATATATATATATATACTCCAACATGAAGAATCATAATATATATATATATATATATATATATANTCCCTCACACACACACACACACACACACACACACACACACACACACACACACTTTTATATACTATATACTATATATATTTTATATATATATATTCTTCATGTTGGTTTGATTATTTTACAGTAGAAAAACTAGAGAATTACTTCGAATAGGATAGGACATAAAATATCTAGAGCCAGTATTGAAATTCTTCAATACAAGAATGTTATTTTGTGACAAAGGAAAGGGGACGTTTTGAAAGTTCTGAACATTCTGAAGAATCTCAGTGCGAGTTAAATCACGTAAAACGAAGAATAATGAACATACTCGAATTTTTTAAATAGGGAAGATTTTCATTCTGTTTTATTGGCTGCTCTTTGGATTGTCATTATCACATTGGATTATCGCCGCAGACGATATTGAAGATTTTCTACTGGTGGTAAGAAGCCGAGATAGCTGTCGATGTATTTAATATAAAAAGGAAAAAATGGAGGGGGACAACCTTATTGATTAATTGAGCAACGCCGATCACGGTCCTCTGTCCATTAACTATGGGCATGCAGAGGATGCTTTTGATGGGCTCACTTCCGGCCTGCACGACGTCCTTCTTCAGCCACGTGGTCACATCTCCAATATTCAGTATTTGGCCAGTGGCTGCGACGTATCTCGCGATCTGGCCCAAAGGATTCGATAGATCGTTTCCGCTGGGTCTGTACACTTTAGCTTCCTGAGTTTCGTTGTCCATCTCGAAGATCATGGTGAATTTATTTGCGTCGTTCAGCGCCTAGGAATATTCACGAGAAAAAGAAGAGAGAGATTCTTAACGTGAAAATGAAGAATGAAGGGATATCGAGTTATCTCGTTGAATCGTACGTAAAATGTATCAGAAATATACAATTATGACGATAAATCACGAGAAACAAATGTTGATGAAAAATGTACGAAGAAAATAATTTTCTTTCGTGACTGGAATGTTGAAGAACTTAAATATGAAGATGCGGAAAAATGTATTGGAATAACGGACGCTAATATTGAAGATACAAAAAGAATTCTCATGATTTGAAAACGATGCAGAAATTAGTCGAGACTTGAAAAGTGAATGATGACGAGAAAAATGTCTCAAGGGAGACATTTGGAATTCTTTCTCACGATTATATTGAGAAGAAATTATAAATGAAATGTTGAATCTCAACATTCATTTGAACCTACTTAATCTCCGTTTGTTAGAGAATTCAATAAAATTAAATGTTCCAGAATTTGTGATAAACTAATAAGAAAAAAAAAAAATAAATAAATAAACTGACTGCAAAGTTCTCAGTAAGCTGAAGGTTTTTTCTTTGAGGCAAGATGGTGTACATTTTCAGAGATTTACTCACGTGCTGTTGAAAGATGTCCTCCATCTCGATGTTGTTACTCTGAGCCGCCAGGAAAGAAGAAAAAGATGATCAAACTTACGAATTCGAGCAACACGTTGCCGGTGTCACTCACCTCTCTCCTCGACAGCGGTTTCCGGGTTTCTTGCGTCGACTTTCCCGGACGTTCGACGATCTTTTCGAGGTGTCCCTGAAACGAAACTTGGGATCTGTTATTATAAGTTCCTTTCGAGAAATCCTCCGCCACTCTCACAGCCACTTAACAATCAAGCAAAGTGAATTTGAGTGATTTATCAAAAAAAAAAATTACTATCAATCGTACGTCGAGGTGGATTATTCGAATGAACTTACTGCCTCGCCGCAGTCGAGATCTAGAAGATACACGGCGCATCTTTCGCATTTCAGAAGCTCCTTCGCTTCGGTCATTATCTTCGTGACCAGACACTCGAGATTGTTCTGTTCTTCGAATATGTTTCTCGCCAGATTCAACAGGATCTGGTTTCGTCGATACTCTTGTACCGATAGTTCGAACAGTTGTGCATTTTGTATACCGATTCCGCAAAATGTTAGGTACCTGGAATTAGTGTTGTCGCACGTTATGTATCTTGCGATGTTTTTAATCGTTTTAATTTATTCAAGATTAACACGAGTATTTCCATATTTTTCCAAATTTTTGCAATCTTTATTTCTACACTCTTCTCGTTGTCTGGTAGTCTGTTCTACGTTCTTCATAATAAGAAACGTTATCCACGATTTTTTATTATAATGTCGAATATATTTACTGACCTCTGGAACACCTCGACGTCTCTGTCAGTAAATTCATTGCTACCATTAGTCTTATTTATAATTTGAGCAACCCCAATCACGTCCCCCTCGTAATTGCAGATGGGCATAGATAGAATCAACGTTGTCTTATAACCCGTTCTCATGTCGATGGAGCTATTGAACCTTGGATCCTAGAAAGAAAACATACACTTTTCACCTAGATATATTTCCCTTATTTGTAAAAATATTCATTCACTGAGTCAGCCAAATGATTAATGGATTTTTTAAAATTTCATTCGTTTAGTGTCTTTTAATTTATTTTCAAGATTAACACAAGTATTCCCACGTTTAAAATTTTTTAAAATTTTGCATCTTTCCTCTCTCTCTCTCTCTTTTCTAAAAATTTCACAACATTCTGCTTCCCCAAAATTAATTAATTTGATTATCAATCGTCAGCGTATCGTTCAAGACTAAATTGACCGAGTCAATGAAACGATCCTGGAAATTCTGAGCAAAGTGAGACCAAAGTGTCTGTTCTTGTCACTTTCTCGTTCGAACCTTGTAAGCGTCCTTGATGTTGATGATTTCCTTTGTTTGAGCCACGTAGCCAGCGATGCCAACTCCAAAAGGGATCTTGATCTCTTCGTTCTTGGCCCTCTGGATAGCTTCTTCCAGTTCAGTGTCTTGCGTCACGTCGAACAGTTTTGCAACCAGATATCTATCCTCCAGAGGTCCCTTGGCCAGGAAAAGGCTTCCACGATCGGCATGCGTGAGCAGGCCGACGTTCACCAGGATCTTATGGCAAAGAACGTTGATGTCCAGCTCGTTCGCCACATCCCTGATCAACTCCATGAACAAGTCACTTTCGTCCAACCTGTTGAGCTCTTCCCTTCGTCCCACCAACGAGCTGTAAGTCCTGGAATTTACATTTACAATTTTTTTATTAAATAACCTCTCAGTGGCCAAGAATTGTAATTATTGAAATACAACTAATTGACACGCGAGAATCGAGTCAAGGCCAATCCAATTTAGCTTAACTTGAACTGANTTTTTTTTTTTTTTTTTTTTTTTTTTTCTATCAGCCAAACTTAAAACGAAAGATAGAAGATAATTTACCTGCTGGGACTTTTGCTGCGTTTCGCTGGCGAACTGGAGGCCAGCCAACTCTGGAACAGGTCAGAGGTGACGCTGTTCCGTTTGCTTCGGCTCAAAAGGCTCTCCTCTTGGTGTACGTTCCTCGACGTTGACTTGGCTTGGGCCACCGTCGTGCCTTGAATTCGTTGACGAAGCTCGAGGCTCGCGTTCTCGCGGAACCAGGCCTCCGCAGCGTCCGGATGCGCTTCGAGGTATCTTTATGGAGAAATATCGTCGCTCGATTACCGATCACCATGTGCCAGTTTGAGATACAATATAATAGTAGCCTCGTTCGTTAATAATATCAGATGGGAAGTGTGTGCAAGTATAATTTGTTTGTAGTTGAATCTTTCCTTTCTTGTTAAAGTGATAATTTCACTTATAGTGAAATTTACCTAGAACCGACTGTATATTCTCCAAAAGAAGTACAAACATTGTGCGTTCCCTGTATGATCTTCAAATTATCATTTGTTGCAGTTATTGAAATATCGAAGGTAGTGAAATATCTGCTTACAGTAAATTTCTACTTATGAATTACTTTGTCAATCTATCATTTTTAAAGGAACAGTGTTTTTCAACTGTGTCAGATTTATGTCTTTAGCCATAGAGTGACACTGATGTAAGAAAATCGGCTAAAAATATCTACTCATCAGGTTCTTTTTCTGCGAGCTTCATACTTTAATCTACACACTAAAAAATAAAGTTTCTTTGACAGCAATTTTGAACGATAAATTCGAGAACTTGTTAACAGTAATAAGTATATGAGGCGTTTATTTTGAAAGTGGCCTAAGTCCATTTGTCTTTAAATCAAGATATTTAACGGTTTGCGTTTTGATAAATTTAAAGATATTGGTAACTGATAACATAATTTATATAATTTACCAGCCCAATTAGTATGATAAACATTGTTTAGAAAATAACACGTTCTCGATAGCTACAAATGGACTTGAGCCACTTTAAAGATTAATGAAATAACTTTTCTAATTTTTAACAAGGCACAAGTCCCTTGAAGGAAATAAAATTCTCTTAAAATAAAAAGAAAATATTACAATTTTGTGCTATTAAAGAAATGTTACATTCAAATAATATTTATAATTTATTCTTCTCCCATTTGCGTAGGGAGGGATTTAAAATAATTATGGTGTGCAGGTAGTAATAAGTGTTTTAAGCGATTGGCCTCACATTTTTGTACAATGATGTCAATATTATTATACTTTCTTGGTCTCACCCGACGCGAGTAAATCCAAAATTTTGAACAATACGTCCTCACTCATTGATGTTTTATAGAACATTTTATATAGTTCTGTTCTCAAGAATCGCATCCAACATATTTTTAACGAATTTACCATTTCTTCATTAGTGCTTTTCAACTATCTAAAAACCGCGTCCTCTAGAGTCACTTGGTTGAAATGCAATCCTCTNTGGAACAATTATAATTAAAAAAAAAAAAAAAAAATCACTATCTGAGCTGATCGAACACTACCACTTTAACAATAAAAAATACAACTCTTGTCACATAAAATTTTACCGTACTTCATGTCAGTTTGAAACTCTTCAAATGGGACTTGAGCCATTTTGAAAAGAAAAGTCTTTTTCTGCGCATCAAAATCTTAGTGATTTCAAATATATTGGCTACGTAGAAATTTTGATATTTTGACTAAAGGTTGATATATTATCACACAATCTTTCATTACATCATCAATCGATGAGTAGTTCTCTTGTTTAGATTAGCTATCACATCGTGTACCATTTGTGGTAATATATTATTACATAATTATTAGAATATTATTATTACTTACTATATTATTATAATTATTATTATTATTATTACATAATTATTAGAAATATGTGGTGGCCTGAAGATCAAGTTTAACGTGTACCACCGGTGGTACACATGGCAGGGAACGTGTTAGAACAGCCAGCATGATCCTTTTGGGAAATGGACTTAGGCCACTTTGAAAATAAACGGCTCGTATGTCGTATATATATTTACCTGCCAACTTTTTCCATGGTGAGACCATCGTCCTCGTCGTACTCGTGTATCGTGTCCTGGCAGGTGATCCTCTTGCTCCTGCACAGTCTGTCCTTCATCACAATCTCACTGTCTTTCGCGTCAGTCTTGATGCTGATGCTTAAATGTAATTTTGATTCTTCCTGGGCCTTCGTCTTGCCAGGATCCTTCCACGGGACAACCGGTTCCGGTTCTTCGGGATTCGGCGAGCGCACCAGGTTGCACTCGCTTCGCTCGGCCGTCTTCGACGACATTGGCTTCGTTGAAATTTTCATTGTCTCGAACCGCTCTAAGTTATCATTCCGATTCACCTGCGATTTCATTTCCACGTGTTACATTATCTACGTATAACACCGATTGTTTACAATTTAAATTGAAATTGCACGTGAATCGTTAATCGTTAATCTTCATCGTGTAATTAATTTCCTTCCTCTATGTAGCTTCCAGCATAAAATTTAATCGTCCCGCTTCTTTTCGATAATTTAATAATAACGTTTGATGACTGATTGATTATCACCATTTTCTATCTAAATATTCGTTTTTCGATTCTTTTTTTTTTATTATTATTATTTATGTACATTAATATTTCATTTGCAACTTTGGTTTCAGTCGGTTTACATTGTTCGAGTGTGTGTATGTTTTAATAATAAAGGAATCTCAAGCACTTGGGTTCCTTTCTTTAAAATACTAAATACTGAATTTGTTAGAACGTGTAGACTAAATAAATAGACCTTTTATAAATATTACGTACGTTATACGATACAATATTTTGAAATTTCATTAGCGCTGTTGTGACACACGCATTTTATCACGATTACGTTGACAGAACTCGAAACAAATCTGAAAATGTATATAGAGAAGCTGCGAGGTATTTAATACGTATAACTGCGTTGCATATTAATTTTTCGTCCAACTGTAACCATTTGACAAATACCGGTTTCAAATTTGATCAATGGACTCGTGATACTCGCTGCCGACGAAAATTTCCAAAACGTTTGCGTACAACAGACAAAAGGTGAACAATGCCAAGCCATTCGATCGACAAAAACAAACAACATTCACATCGTCCAGCGATATTTGCTTGATTTTTGACTTATCGTTTAATCGCTCGCTTAACACTAAACGTAAATGACCCCTTTTCAAAATTCACTTTAAAATCGTACACTCGTTGTTATCTCTTTCGCCAATCTGACTTCTTGTAAATTCTTATATTATCTGATTGTTCAATTTCTCGTTTTCTGTTCTTGTCTTAGCTTATTTTTTGCCGGGAAAAATTCTTTGTACCGCGAGAGGTCATTTGATAGGTATATGTAAAATGCCGGTACGTTTAGTGTTAAATACTCTGCGTGATGTATCTGGCGGTAAATCTATTTATTAGCTATCTTTGCCATCGTCGAATTTTCGAAACTTGCACCGTGTATTGTTATTATTTATTGCAAATGTTGAAATATTTCTTAGCTTCTTCCTAGCACTAATGGCAAGTTTTCGTTTTCTGTCTGTGGTGGAATTTTGGACACGATTGAAACGTGCTTGGAAGAGAGTGGTAGAATTTTAATGGCAATCTGAATTATCTCTAGAGTATATTAAATACTAAACCAAGCGGGGTCAAATGACCCTTTTTCAAAATTTACTTTAAAATCGTACACTCGTTGTTATCTCTTTCGCTAATCTGACTTTTTGTGAATTCTTGTATTATCTGATTGTTCAATTTCTCGTTTTCTGTTCTTCTCTTAGCTTATTTTTTACCGAGAAAAATTCTTTGCATACCTTATGTACCGTGAAGGGTAAGATAGGCATATGTAAAATGCCGGTACGTTTAGTGTTAGCAAGCGTAACGATTAATTAAACAATCATCGAATAATTTATCTTGCCATCCCCCTTCGTTTCCTCTCATTTCTTTTTTTTTTTCTGTTTTTTGCATGTTCCCTAGAGGGATTATCGTACCTCTGTGTGTTTCACCTCCGGCAGCTCTTCGTCCACTTCGTCTTCAGACTCCATATCATCTTACGTCTGAATTAATTAGCATTGGAGCACGATGGTAGCAGCTACGTCGCAAGGCTTTAACACGCGGGGCCCTCGGGAGAACGAGGTGAGAGGACACTTCGCATTGTAACCCTTTCGCTTTGTTAAACTTTACGGGCTCTCCGGGCCACGTCGCCAAGTCTCAGACATACCGAGCCTGAAACCAATTATTCCTTTCGCAGACTGTGTTTCTCTCTTTCTCTCTCTCTTCACTCTTAATAACAGAATTCACCGTTGCACTTTGCTCGCCCCGTATTCCGTATTATTCATGAAACTTGCGAAATTCACGGGAGACAGACGATTAAAAGTAATACTGTAAACAGTCGTGATTAACCCTTTGCACGCGACAATGTATNTTTTTTTTTTTTTTTTTTTTTTTTTTTTTTTTTTTTTTTTTTTTTTTTTTTTAGGGTCGATCGATACGTTTTCCCGAGAATGAAAATAATACGAGTGAAAGGCGAGAGTTTTGCCGTGGTGTCTTTCCAGTTTTTTTCTCTCGCCGCGGTAGAGACACCTCTTTTGTTCAGGCATCACGTTCTTGAATCGTTTTGTAGAACAACACATCGAGCCTAGAGATGAAAGTCTCACTTTCGCATAGAATTTTTTTACGATTAGATAGAATTTCACGTATGTAACAATTGCACTGTAAATATACACTGTACATTTTTATACATTTTTATACTTCGCTTAGAATTTTTACGATTAGATAGAATTGCACGTATGTAACAATTGCACTGCTGCATATGCATCATGCATTTTTATACTGTAAAAAATGTTGGAAAATTATAAAATTATTCCCATTAAGACTTTGTACAAATGTTCATGCAACTTGATTAGTCGTGTGCAAATCTTTATTTTTATATAATTTTAATTCAATTATTTCATACAACTTATATAATATTATAGCATTTTTACAATCATTTACCTACGTAGAATTTCTACATCATCATATTTGCAATTCTCAACTCGCGATCCAATTTCATCCACTTTCTACTTCGACAACCAAATTTTGTTTATCGAATTAATATAAGAATCGAATAAATTTCGAATAAACGGTGTTGTTTAAGAAATATCCCAATGCAAAGGGTCGAACCTTCACGGAGATAGTGTTTTCAATGGGAATTTTTCTGAATCTTTACGAAGATCGTCGTGCAACTTGATTAGTTGCATGCAACCCCTTATAGAATATATATATATATCTTTATTTTTATATAATTTTAATTCAACTATTTCAATTATTAAAATTTATATAATATTATAGCATTTTTACAATCATTTACATACGTAGAATTTCTACATCATCATATTTGCAATTCTCAACTCGCGATCCAATTTCATCCACTTTCTACTTCGACAACCAAATTTTGTTTATCGAATTAATATAAGAATCGAATAAATTTCGAATAAACGGTGTTGTTTAAGAAATATCCCAATGCAAAGGGTCGAACCTTCACGGAGATAGTGTTTTCAATGGGAATTTTTCTGAATCTTTACGAAGATCGTCGTGCAACTTGATTAGTTGCATGCAACCCCTTATAGAATATATATATATATTTCCCAATGCAAAGGGTCGAACCTTCACGGAGATAGTGTTTTCAATGGGAATTTTTCTGAATCTTTACGAAGATCGTCGTGCAACTTGATTAGTTGCATGCAACCCCTTATAGAATATATATATATATCTTTATTTTTATATAATTTTAATTCAACTATTTCAATTATTAAAATTTATATAATATTATAGCATTTTTACAATCATTTACATACGTAGAATTTCTACATCATCATATTTGCA
>NIPQ01090113.1:0-16107 GCA_002806875.1 Lepidotrigona ventralis hoosana
ATTCTCAACAAAATATGTTTAAATATGTTTTCTTGCAAATTGCCTCTGTACATTCGTCTAATTAATTTTATTTCAAGTCTAGCTAAATTCAAATACTTGATACATCTTTAAAATCGATTTCCTCGAGAATGAAGCCTTTAATAAAAAAATTTTATTCTTTATTTTTGATTTATTTCTTCATGTAGCATCCACAGGAAACATCCTGTGTATAAATATAATATAATATCATTATTAATATTATTTTATTATTTTATTTTTATTTTATAATTATTATTTTATGATTAATAACACCCTGTATATAAATATAATATAATATCATTATTAATATTATTTTATTATTTTATTTTTATTTTATAATTATTATTTTATGATTAATAACACCCTGTATATAAATATAATATAATATCATTATAAGTCATGAAATATCATTATTTGATTGACTTGTAATTTTAATTATTTTGTAGTAACAACATCAGCTACACTATATATATAGATATATCATCAAATACTGCAATTATTTGAACTAACAGTGATATTTCATAAAAGACTATTGCATGAATTTGATTGACTTGTAATTTTAATTATTTTGTAGTAACAACATCAGCTACACTATATATATAGATATATCATCAAATACTGCAATTATTTGAACTAACAGTGATATTTCATAAAAGACTATTGCATGAATTATGAAACAATCAATTACTACCTCTTGAGCATTATCAGCTGATTGAAGAATGTACTGATTGGTTGGAGCACCATAATCGGCAGTGGCTGAAATCGGTGATCTCTTCACAGGCTCCTTGACATCGATTTCCAACATGACAATGTCGCCTACATTGTCAGAGGAGGTTTTCACTTTTTCAGCTGCATTTGAAACCGTCTCCTCGCCCACGGAAACCGTTAAAAGACCTATTAAAAAGCATTGCAAATTTTAAATAATGAAATAAGTACTTCTTGTTGTAATATGTGCAATGTCATGCAAAAACTTGAGGTCACCAATTTGCAACAATGGAAAGGAAAAGTTTTTTTTTCCTTTATAAATAATCNTTTGCGTATCATCAGTCAATATTAAAGTGTAATATTATAAACTTTTTCAGATAACGACATATGATAAAATCATAAACTACAAATAATTTATAACTTAATGTGACGTATATTATATTTTATAATAAAATACAGGTATAAAACATTTCAATAGAAAATTCGTAAGAGATTAAATGTTATTAATAATTTGACATTTGTAAATATAATTAATGTTACAATAAGATTTAT
This sequence comes from Lepidotrigona ventralis hoosana, assembly GCA_002806875.1. Classification (NCBI taxonomy): domain Eukaryota; kingdom Metazoa; phylum Arthropoda; class Insecta; order Hymenoptera; family Apidae; genus Lepidotrigona; species Lepidotrigona ventralis. Next base: position 1,276 of record NIPQ01090113.1, read on the forward strand.
CAATCATACAAAAACATATATATTACATGATTCAATTTCCACCAATTGAATTCATAACGAAAAATGTTTACAAGATGAATATTTATATGAATGTAATATGTAATGAAGATGAATATTTTAGAAAAAAATGAAATTTAGAACACTGATGTTTTTTTAATAGAAACGAAAACATATAATTTGGATAAGAAAATCTTAATAAGATTTTTTCAAACTTTCACAACTCGAATCTTTTTATTTTTATCTTTGCATAACAAATTGCTTCCGATGTACATATATAAATTTGCTATTGCAATATATTAATGTAGAATTAAAATGCTGTAAATAAAATATTACAAGAAAATTCTTAGAAAGTGAAAATTGAAAAATTCACTATTTTAAATAAGTAAAATAATTTTCTAATAAAATTTGTATAAATCTTTATACTTTTTGTTTTATACAAAGTAAAAAGTTTCTTCATGAATTATAATTCTATTATGAAGAATCATCATTTCTAAATATAAATATTATAAAAATAACATACAAAATCATTACATCATAAATTACGTTATATTACATTAAATTACACAAAGAAAATATATAAGAATATTGTAAAATAAACATTATTTTAAAATAACTTCTATGAATATATATATATATATATATATATATATATATATATATATATATAACGTGACAAAAAATTTTAAGATAAATTTAAGAAAAGAAAAGAATACAATAAGCATTGCAAAATTCGATTTTATAAAAATTATAATTATCTCATTAATTGTAAATTTCAAACTTCCGAAAGAGAATATTATGAATTAAAATCATTTGTTAAAGATCTTCGTATAAAATCATATTTAAATCGTCTATCTAATAACATTTATATCGTGTAATATAAAATGTACAAGCGCTTCTTTGCCTAAAGATAAAATTTTCTTCACCATTTCTGTACTATGCTCTATTAATTCTTCAAACATTCACATTCTAAATATTCAATCTTCAGTTTTCCAATACGCAAATATGTACATTCATTCCATAGGAGCATAAGTATGTAGATCATATCTTACAATCTTTTACTTCTTCGTAAGCAACTTAAATATTACTTAAATACATACATATATGTATGTTTCCAACTCAATACATTTCAGATACGTATTTTCTTATTAAATTTACAATCTAACAATTCTTTTTTATATTTTGTTTATTTTGTTTATCTTATAATCTATATGATTATATACTTTCTTACGTGAAATTGTTAATTTATAAATTTAATATTTTAGAATTTATTTATTTATTATTTCATAATGGTTTAGTTAAAATTTGGCATTTAATATTATAAATTGTAATTAATCAATTCAACAATTTAATTTAGCATTTATTTAAAATTAATTAAGTTCACGAATTTTTTAAAGTTTCTATACTTTTCCATTTTCCCTAGCTAATCAAGATTTCGCTTGTTAAATTAATCAAAATTAAATAATAAATAATAATAAAAATTAATATATAACAGCATAATATTATAAACAAATAAGCAACTAAATTCGAAATTACTTGATAGTTTTATTTGAATATTTCCAGTACATGAAAAATAATGACCTTGCTTTAAACGATCAGTGTCAAACAACTGTTAACGTGAAAGTAAATTTGCAAGAAGTTTCTCTTATTTAGATTCTTTTTCTTTCCAGAAAAATATAATGACCGTAACTATATAATATTCATACTCATATCATAAATCGGTTCTTATTTATAATATATATATATATAAAATATATATATAAAATATATATATATAAAATATATATATATAAAATATATATATAAAATATATATATATAAAATATATATATATAAAATATATATATATAAAATATATATTACGAAAAAATAGAAATAATGATATAATAATAATAAATGTAGTTATATAATATATAATACAATTTTACATGTACTAATTTTAATTTTAATTTTAATTTAAAAAAATATATGTAGGTACATATGTACCGTAATTTTATATATATATATATATATATATATAAATTAAGAAACGAAAACAAATGAAATTTTAAATACGAATTAAATTATTGGAAGATTTTCTTTATTTACCTACAGAAGTATGTATATATTAACAAAATTATTTTATTATACTGTTACTAAAATAACTAAAACATTAAATATTAACTATATTTTTTAATTGCCATAATTAATTTTAAAATATTCAGTATAATTTAAATTTCAAAAATGTGTGCTCACAACAACGTTAATAATAAATTAACAACATCATCAACAACAACTTTAATAATAATCAATAATAAATCAACTTTTATAACAACTATTATGTACGATGTTCAAGATAACATTAAATAAATAATGTATAGTTGTTAAATTGTTTTTTCATTATTTATGTACTATGATTAATATATTATCAAAACAAAACATTATTACACTTTTCTTGTTTAAAGATAATTAAATTTCCTTAAGAGTTATATTCTTACAATATATATTCTATACATTTTAATATTCTTGAACAATTCTTTTAATAAATGTATCTTAATATTTTATTTTCGTTTTCATAATGAAATTTTATTGATTAAATTTTATTTTTAATACTATTTTACTCCAAATTTATTTAATAAACTATATTTCGTGGTCATACGAATATAATAATTTCTTATCAATACTACTCGAGTTTTTTAATTTATTTTACGCATTCTCTTTACTGAAATTTAATCAACCGTTAACTGAGAAAAAGTTAATTGATTTCTTACAATAAATCTATATCCGTAAGCGTATCAAATAGCAGCAAACAACCTTGAGACTTACTTCATAAAATCATGAAACATCGATTGCTAAAAATTCTTTGAGAAATGAAATGTAGAATAAAATAGACAAATATTATGTAGATATAATAGCATAACAAAATCATACATTTTGAATGAAACGTAAAATAGAAATATAGATTTAATTAATGACAAAATTAAAATATTGTAAATTTTTATCTATTATCATTATTCACAATCGGTAATTTATTTCATATTATAAAATAAGTATTAAATATTCAACAAAATATTTACAACAATAAATATCACCCTCCGATCTTGATGATTTTTCAGTTTATCATCAAAATTATTACTCTGACTAATATTGTGAAAGTTTTACTTGGCGATATTAAAGAATTATTAGCATAAAAAGATTTTTCAACATAAAACTAATTCAAATTCATTTTTTATTAAATTTGATTAAAATTTGCACAAAATAAAACGAATAATCAATACTACGAATTCTAATCAATATTACAGTTAAAAAAATTTTTAAAATTGAAAAGCAGTTTTTAAGAAAACAGGAAAAAGCAAAATCTTTATAAATAAATATACCATGCTTATCTATTTAAATAATTATTAATGATAATTGATTGATGGTTATACAAAAATTTAAAAATTGGGAAAGGTATATGTTTATATAATATACAATGTATATATATTTTTTCCGTTATTATACTGTCGAAAACGGTAGAAAAAAATTATTAAAAAATGTTGAAAGAAGTATAAAAAAGAAAATGTCTAACTTTTAAAATTGTAATCAAATAAATGATAGAAAAATATATTTTTTTATTTTATATTTTAAAAATTCAGATCTTAGATATTTGGCGTGACAATCTATTATACAATAGTTTCGATAAAGTTTTAATAGAGTAATTTAATTAACAAATTATATATCAATTGATAATAAAAATTATGTCTTACATATCGCATCATGTATTAACTTTTGCAATAATTTATCATCCATAAAATTTATGCTTACGCTTAATTTATGCATTGAAACTGATATAATAATTTAATTTCAATATTTACTATAGAATAAAAAATAAGTATAGTGTAAGATACAATAGAATTTAGTGATTAATATAATTTTTATGTAAAATGATAATTTTTTATTATTTCAAAAATATTGCGAATAGTATGAGAAAATATTGTATCATGTTTATAAAGATATTATGATTAACATGATATGCAAGATATGTTTCGTTTCGTCACTCTTCCTTCCTTTCTGCATAATTACCCTATATCTCTATTCACATCACGTATACATTATATCTCTATACACTATGTCTATTACACTATATACATATAAGTAAAATATAAATAAAATGAATTTGAAAACATCTCATGATTAAATAATACACTAATTTAATACACTTTTGATTTAATACACTAATTTTTATTATATTTGTGCACACAGCTATGTATCTTATTCATACTCTTTATTTAATAGTAAGTAATTTGTCTTTTAATTACTGGTATAGAAGGATATTAATTTCTAAAAACAGAAGCACGAAAGAATTATACACGTCTTTTCACTTTTAGAAATATCAGTTTTTACAATCAACTTTCTCTGCATATCGAATTACAAGGACGATGTAAGATAAAGACAATTTAAAAACTGGAAAGTATATCTACTATTGTGTATATATAATTATTCGATACATTGAGTATTGAAAATGACAACATTTAATATATGTAATTTGTACGCATAAAAATTTTAAAATCAAGTAAATAAAACCTGATAGAACGAAAAATCGATTATGTGTTCGTTTTTACGTGGAAAAGGAAAAAAAAATATTTGAAAAAATTGTTCCTCATTTCATTCTAAAAATAATAATTATTCTAAAAATTAATTAATTTTAATAATTAATTTTATTCTAAAAATAAAAATACGCAAAAATAATACAAGCTAAATTGTTAAAATCTAATCTTGCTTTTGCTTTATTCATTAATTACTTCGTACAAAGTTGTGAACATATTCAAAGATACAGGGTTGCGAACCTAGGTATCTAGGCTGGGAAAAGATTGCCAAACCATTTCTATAGTTTGCTTACAGTTAAGATTAATCTTAACGTTTTTCTCTCTGGAAAATCTTTGTTTTAACTAACTAACTAAGAAGAAGAAAAAAGGAAACCTAAGCATAGGCTCTTGTTTTCCTTTGTTATTACGCAAGAAATTACGCGGATGCGAGCAATTTGCTCGCGTTGAGTAATGAGCCGAGCGTCTTCAACTGAAAGACAGTTAAGTAACAACCTCCGGTTAACAAATCTTATTTAATTAACGTTGTATTTCCACAATCCTAAAATTTTAACGATGATGCTGATTTCTTGCGTTCAATATATAATGATTAAATTCAATTATAAGCTTATCGTCGATATACTTCAGACTCACAGTATATATAAAAAAAATGTTTATAAAAGAAATTATAAAATTTAGGCTAACAACAATTATTAATTAAACTGTACATTTTTATTGATCTGACGAAGTTCTATATCAAATAATATTTTATGTAAATCCAAATAATTATTAATTATTTATTAAATTAAATTATATCAATATGTAATAAAATATAACACCCATTATTATGATTAAATGAATTAGAAAATTTTCAAAATTTTATCATCTTGCTTATTTTTTATATTTAAAACCTAATTATTTACATGTATATAAATTTTATATATCTATTTTTAGTGGTATTTATTATATGTATGTGATAAAAATAATAATAAATGTAAGATAGCTTGCTTGCGTTAAAAGCTTGCTTTCATAATTTCCGACATAATAGTTGAGTCTCTTAAATTAAATATATAACGTAGTTTTATTTCTTACTAATTTGTATTTTAATATTTACTTTTTCATCGTTTTTCTTAATCATAATATTCTTTGTGAATGTATACGCATTAATTAAATTCTTCATCCTTCATTGACTCTTCCAACAAATTCTATTACACATTTAAATATTTAATAAGTATGAAAATGAATTACGCTCCCTTTCACATTAAATAAATGCTCATTAAATAAGTGACAAGTTAATATATAATTATATTATATAATTATATAAATGGAAAGGAACTTTTCATTTACTTCTTAAAGAGCATTTACAATTATTTATAATTACTTTAAATAATTCAAAACTGTTACATACATACATACATACATATATATATATATATATATATATATATATATATATATATATCAAAAAATTATTTACAATTTGCTTTTATTTTATATGATATAAATTCTTCAAAAATATACATACAATTAATATTAAGAGTTTGATAAGATATACATAGAATTATTATTGAGAATTTTTATAAAAGTTTATTAACTTGTCTATAATATTATTAATTTCTTTTGTTCTCCTTTATTCATTCTAAACAAACTATTATATTCCAAATATGTGACACTTCCTCTGTCTAAAAGATGAAATATATTATAATATTCAATTAATCATTATTTCATATTCAATATTCTTTAAAAAGATTGTTTTAAATTATAAACAAAGTTTACACAGATATACATCAGTTATGTATATAAATAAAGAAAATAAAAATTGCATAAATCTCGCGAAACCTTTGCCGGAAGTCACTGCAATGAAACAATGATTTAAAGTCAATGAAACCTGTCGATTCAAGATAATTCGTACATCCTTATTTCTCATTATAATGACTAATGGACTCTGTACTCTCTCATCATTTACAAATCACAAAATAAAATTATAAGCAAGGAGAAATAATATTATAAATTTTTTAGTAGTTCTAATAACAAATTTATTTCTTTATTCTCGCGTTTCAAACAAATATAACAGAATTATATTTTACTTTCCTGCAAATATAACTTTCGAAAAGAACATTTATATTAATTGCAGTTTCATCACTAAAAAAATAAATATGTGTAAATAATAGTAATTTTAACAGTAATTAAAAAGATGAACACGTTCACTTTTTATAGTGGCTATTATCAATTTTCAAATTTCTTTTAAATGTTTTTGAAATAATTTGTAACATTGCAAAAAAAATTAATTTCATATTTTATATTATTATTATTATAAATTTAATAATTAATAATTATTAATCAATTAATTAGTTATTGATATTAATTAATTATTAGCAACTATTTAATTTCCTTCTATATAAACAATATTTTATTTTAAAAAGACATAAATCAGTAATAATCCAATTCTTGAGAAAATTTATTATTAAATATGAATAAAAGTGCATTAAAATATTATGATTAGATTATATATAATATGTATTGTGTATAATACAGATACATATATATGAAATATGAAATATATATGTATAATATTATACAGTATAATATATACAGTATAATATTATAATATATTATATATAATAAATATAAAATAATAAATATAAAAATATAAATATGAAATATATGTATGTATATATACATATGATATTCATATGTATAAATATTTAGTATATGAAACTAATTATGTATATAAATATATATTAATATATATTGAAATTAATTGTTTTATGTGGATTCTTTGAAACCTAACTGTCAGTTTAACAAAATTTATGAAATATAAAATATAGAATATTTGTCTCAATTTCAATTACATTGTTTTTATATTTAAAATTGCTTGTATATGATACATTGGAAATTAGTGTTTATATTAAAACAATTCAGAAAAGATAATAATCATAAAATCCAATAAATTTCAAAATGAGATAAAATAATTTAATACTGTTTCATATTATTCACATCAAAGTAATTTGCTTTATTCGTCGTTAAATTTTTCATCTAGGTTTGTCAAGAAATGATAGAAATGATAGGAAGTGTCATTATAACTGATTGCATCCAGCGTTAGATAGTGGACATTTACGAGTAAATGCGATTTAAAGAATATTATTATATATTTTCACAAGATTAACTTCAAATCTCAATGTGAAAGTAAAAGATAAATAGAATTTTCAATACATCCTACAAAATAATATTATACAACAATTTTTAAATATAATAAACATGATTTTCATTCTCTATAATTTACATTTCTTTAATATGATTTTTATTTTTTTAATTTTAAAATTTTATTCGCAATATATAATTTATTCTCTTCTAATACAAAACTGTGTTAAACGTGGTTTTTTAAAAAAATATATATCTTAAAGAACAAAAGGTAATTTCTAATTTTATGATAATGTTATCTTCTTTTCTCAAATTAATTATAATATTATATTATATATATATTCGAATCTAACTTGAACATTTTGAAAATTTGAAAACTAGTGTTATTTTAAATAATTTATTTCTGAAATAGTTTAAGTAGATTTATTATTATTATTTCATTTTAATAAAAATAACTAATTTCCCAGGATATATAGATATATCAGAATATATATTTATCCTGTTCTCTGTTTTTTTTTTCTTTAAGAAAGTGATACATATATAAAATTCTTATTTGACGCTCGGATGTAAATTATACCCATATTAGAAATTATTCTCCGAAAATCTCAAATAATATTAACTTATTGTTAGTAAATTTTTACGAATTATATAAATAATTACACTAGGATATAACATGTAATATTATTAAAAGTAAATAATTTTTTGTTTAATATAATTTCATTTCATTTCATTTATTTATTATTCAAAAGTAATTTAGGATGTCATTTTGAAATTTTTAATTGACAAATAACATTGCTGCACTTTTTAAAAAAAACAATTTTTCAATTTATTACTTTCATATATATCTGATTTACGTAAATGCCTTTAATTAGTCGAAAATATATATATAACAGGAGTAATTAGTCCAAAGAAGATATATATTATTGTAATAACTGATTATAATATGATTTGAAATATTTATTTGTTTGAATTAAATTTCATTCAGATTTGTGTCAAGTAATACTTGCGCACAACGCGGAGAAAGTACATAAGTACTTTATGTTCATACACGATAAAATTTTCGTACTGGAAATGATACAACTGTTACACAAAATATGAAACATTCACAACTATAATAACAAAATGAAATCTTTTTCTAAAAAAGAAAAGTAACTTTTCCGAAAAAAAAAAAAAAAAAAATTTTATAAACAAAATNTTGTTTTTCTTCTTTCCTGTCTTTCTATTCATTATTTGATGAACCATTCATAATCATATAAAATAATTTTAATAATTAAAATAATTTCTAAATATGAGACTTTATGACAACAAATTTACAGAGTAGATGATAAAAATTAGTAACTACAAACATTTCATTTGCATAAATTATTTTTAAAAATGTTTCTAGATAGATTGCTATATCTAAAGGACAACTGTACTGGAAATGAAGAATTTAGTTTCTCTGTATGACCAATGTTCTATATATTTGTATAAGTTGAAATGCGAAAGTAACCGAGTTGTATGAGAAGCAAGTTTCTAATACAAATGCAACAGTGCACATACGCGGTTTATCCGGAGAATCAAGGAAAGTGTTGCTGCCTGCCCCTAATTTTTCCGACAGACTACATTAAAATAACTCGGTTCAAAGTCTGCTTAGAAATAATTGGAAAACACGAATTATTTATTGTTACTTAATTATTATTTAAAAAAAAGAAGAAAGTATAACCATTAAGAATAATCGTTCATTTTTTAAATTTCGAATTTTGAACGAGAAGTAACGTGAAAAGTAAGGAAAATAAGAAACTATCATAAAAATCTTTAAACTTCAAGTTAATAAACTTGCTTTGTTAGATTTGTGTGTACAATTATTTTTATATTTTGTATTGATATTGTATTCTAACGAGTATTAAAATTTAACTTAGAAAATCGTTTAAAAAAGTAATTTTTATCACTTATCGAAATATCAGGCATTTATACGAAATTTAATATTTAACAAATTTAAAATCACAGATCGATTAGATATATCGGTCTCGTAGCACACACTGTTTTTTTCCTATTTTTATTTCCTTTTTTTTAATCCCAGTTTTGTTTAAGATCGTTTTCACAAGAATATAATGATATAGTCACAAACTATAAACATCAAAATACTCGTCCTTGTCCCATGAAAAACATGATGTAGCACACTCACCTGCGAGGATTAACAGCCACATGGTGAACAAATGAGTAACGAAGCGCCGAGTGAATGTTCGGCAGAAGTAGATTCCTAGTGGCTTTATAGACGAAGGGGAAAGGCCGCACCCGAACTAACCAGGTGGGGTTGTTACCACTTTTCTGCGACGAACTATTTCTAAATGCACATCGCGAGTTCAGGAAACAAAGACATTAATGTACATCGATTTTATAGTCATTATAATTTATTGTAATCCAAATTGTGCATACAGCTATTTCATATTCATACCATTTAAATAACTCATTGTGAAAATGAAAATTTAGTAATAAGATTAATGAGATATTAATTAATTGCAGGAAAGAATTGCATTATGACTATTAAGTTCGAATTATTAAAATTACAATTATTAATTGCAATAGTACAATATTAAACAGTAACATGAAATAAATACTTTTAAATAAATTATAAATTAGACTATATTAGTGATACATTATTGTTGTCGTTCATTCATTCAATGAATTCTTATTTTACATAATAATGGAAGCTTTTAATACAACATAAGTATAAAATAAATTACAAAATTATAAATTTTAATCTTAGAATATTATCATATTGTAAAATAATTTTCTTACTTTCAAGGCCACAAAATTAATATTCAATTAATGCTTCCTTGTTTCAAACAATAACTTATTTATTTAATCATTCAAACAATTGAAAATAACAGACTCGTTCGATCATCTTCCTAATATCGTAAGAATCTAAAAAAAGCCTCTCGAAATATTTATTAATGGAAAAACATATAAAGTAATATATGTAATATATGTAAGATACGTGATACATAAATACTTACCAAAGAAGTTGATCGAAAGGAAAGCACGTCGTTCTGTACACTTAGGTAAGCGCAGTAAAACGGTGAATGTAAGAAATTCGAGAGCAAATCACGGGGTTACTAAACTTTGGTCACTGTTTAAAAATATGATTAAATTTAAATAAATAAATAAAATTATATACTTGGCTTTGAAACATGCATAATGTTAATAAGATCATAATAATGGAATAAATATAATCATAAAATATCATACAATATAAATGTAATCATAAAAATTACTTAAGAATTTTGAAGCATATAAATGTCCCAATAAATAAATATTATGTTAACAAAGTAATATTAATATTATTTTATCAAAAATAATTAACATAAAAAGTTAATAAACAATCAAATAACATTTTCAATGATAAAACATTATGCGATACTTATAATACATTGTATTTATAAATTAAAAGAGTTTATTATTTATTAAAAATTAATTAGATAATAATTTCTGAAGAAAGAAAGTTCAAAAAGTAAATGGTATAAAAAGCACCATAAGTTTACAAAACCAGTTATAATGACAAAAGCTATGAATAAATATAATATACATGTAATACATACAAACGTGTTTATCTCAACACAAAAAACTAATACCAACATGATAAAAATATTTAAGAGTTACTAAACTTATATATATATGCAAGTACATATTTCAAACTTTCTTTGGCAATCATATTTACATATTTATATTCATGTAATAAGTAAAAAAATACATTTTAAAAATTAGAATAAATAATATCATTATTTTTTATTTATGCTTCTATATTAAATATAGTGACATTAAAAAAAAAAACTATAATCGGTGCCATTATTCCAAAGTTAACAGTTGTTATTATCAAAGTCAAGGATAATATTGTAATCAGGTGTTAAATTATAAATTCAAGTACATTATAAAATTAATCTAATAATGAATTTGTATCGTTTTTGTTCCCACAATATATTATACAACGTGTGTGTAAAACATTGGAAAGATACACTTATTATTATCAGAATTGCTAAGTAAGTCACAGAGATGCGATTCTCTAGTTACATAAATAAATCTCCACAAATTAAATTGAAACTTGTTGATTCAAATGGAAACAAACACGTGTGCGCATTATATATATAATAAATATTATTTTACCGATTTAATCATACATAGAGATTCGTTTGATTTTCAAACTGGATCAGTGCCGATGTTTTATGATTGCAACAGACAATCGCCCTCGCAATGAGAATTTCTCATAGTGAACCGTATGTTAAGTTTATCCGTGTATGTGCACGTTCGCCTGTGACTAAATGCGCACGACAGACTGTAATATAAACGCGGTTATGTTCCTGTAAGCCGCCGTGGGAAAGGTAATCGGTCAGAAGAAAAGCAGACTAGGCGTATACATGTGTACAAGGCGGCACTCGCTTTCAATATCCCGTTATATGATCTAAATAATTTTGCAACGAAGAATGAATTTTGTCTAAAGATTTCCTCAAATAAAGATTCAATCAGTTCTTGTAATGAATTAAGATATATGACGCTACGCTATAATTAATGATCAATTTGACGTAAGTTGTACTTTCAATTGGAAAAAAATTTATTCCATTTTCTCATTTGTCATTTCGTTTCATAAATTGACATTAATCGAACATTATTGAATTACTTCGCTGTACGAACGATGCACTGTATTTATTATCCGACGATGTTTTTAATATTTATTTTTCTAAATTTTTAATATTTAATTTTAACAAAAAAAAAAAAAAAAAAAAAAAAAAAAAAAAAAAAAAAAAAAAAAAAAAAAAAAAAAAAAAAAAAANCAAATACACATTTTAAACTTGAAATGATAAACTATTTTTATTTCATGCTGATTGTAAAGACTTCTGCTCTTCTTTGGAATACATTTTTCATAAAAAAACACCCTAAATTTTTTATGTAAGTAAAAAATCATAGCAAAACATATTTCTTAATAAAAGTTCTTAATTGACACCTGAAAATTATTAATATTTTTAATATATTAAATCTATCATTCGATTATTTCTTATTTATTTTCTGATTTTTTAAATATTAATGTATAATTCCATATAATTCCACAGAACTCTATGATTAATAATTTTTCATTTCTTAAATTAAATTTGTATTAACTGTGATTTATTGTTTATAGTTAACTGTGTTATTGTCTTATTTTGCTTATTAGTAGCTTTAGAATGTCTTTCTTTTCAAAAATAATCCATACTGCACCTCAGTAATAACAATATATATACAGAGTGTGAAATAACAATTGCACATAAAATATGATATAGTAATATAGTAACATATAAAAGAAAGAATATGACATCTCACTTTTAGATTCCTTCTTAAAATCTGATTCATAATCTAAATCTTTGTTTAAAATGTAAAGATTATTTATGTTAAAAAACAAAAATAGAAAAAAATAATAATTTAGTTGAATTTTAGTAACTCGAACAAACTTGAACTTGATTAAATTATTTATATTTATTACTAGTAATATTTAATAAAAATATTACTTATTTGTGATATTTAATAAAAACATCTTCCTCTGTGTCTACAATTAGCTTTTATATAAATATTTTTGTTATAAATATGAAATTATAAGAGAGCCATAATACTATTCTCTCTAATAATATAATGTTTCAGCATACGTCAAATTAGATGCACAGAAAGTTGTAATCACATGCCTTTGTTTTTTGAATAAATAATCATAAACTTTAAGCTATTTATTTTTTTAAAATCTGTGGAAAGATATTGGTTTCCTTTGGTTGAAATAAATATAATTCGCTTTTTATGAAACTTACTAACAAAAATACTATTAATTAATTGTACTACTATTTAATTGTTATCAACATACATTTATGATTTTTATATACATATATAATATAAGATATAAAATGTTGATATATACATATATAATGTAAATAATAAAATATAAGATATAAATGTTTTATATATATATATATATATAAAATAAGATACTTTTATTATATTAATAAATCTTTGCAAAAATAACAGTAGAAAATCAACTCTAGTTTATTAATAACAATCACTTTTATTAATATTAATATAAATTGTAACTAGATTATAAATTTAAATTCTTCAATGATCTGAATTTTAAGTTGTTATACTCTTATAAAAAACAATTTATATAATTATAAATATGATTTATATAATTATAATTATATTTATATTATAATTATATGATTTATATAATTATAATTATATTTCTTATAATATTTATAATTATAAATATTATAATTATAATTATAATTATATATAATATATATAATAATACATATAATTAAATATAATTCATATAATTTACACTGCAACTCGCAAAAAGTTTGCAAACAATTTACGAACCGTGTTCGCTGGCAATGTGAACACTTGTAAACAACGAGCAGCAAACAATATTCACTCGGAACACAGACGAAGTACATACCTAGTCTGTGCTTGGAAGGAAGTATCGGTATCTGTTATTTACAAACTGCAAGCAAGTTACAATGAATTTATTCAGAGGGCTTCACTAAAAGGTTTGTAGCGACGTCGAGTAACACCCTATAGCGACAGCTACACCAGCGACATCTGTTTCCCGACAATATCATAGAGTTCATTTTGGATGAACTTTTGGCGCCAACTTTGTCGCGCTTTAAAACTAGAAAATTAATGAAAAGCGATGTTGTTATGGAGACTTGTTAGGTAGTTGTCTAAGTGATAAAACAAGTTCATGAATATATATATAAGAGTTGTTTAACAGAAGAAATACATTAGAATCAAAAATTTATTAGAATCAGAAATACATTAGAATTAGAATTAGAAAAGAATTAGAATTATATTACATTACATCAGAATTATAATTAAAACTAGTATTTAAAAGTTTATAAATTTTATTGTTACCACTATATCGACAGAACGACTAAAACCAGCATTTATAGAAAATATAGACAATAATGATCCACGAACTTACTCGCTATCACAAGAATCGTCTACTCTCCCTAATATGTCGAGTGACTTGAAAGGGGGTAATGTAGCGACAGCTACACCAGCGACATCTGTTTCCCGACAATATCATAGAGTTCATTTTGGATGAACTTTTGGCGCCAACTTTGTCGCGCTTTTAAATGAGAAAATTAATGAAAAGCGATGTTGTTAT
>NIPQ01090116.1:0-12193 GCA_002806875.1 Lepidotrigona ventralis hoosana
ACGTAAATAATACGAGCTAATTGACTGCGATCGCGATTCTATTCTGTATGCTTTATTTGCAATTTCGCAATTGAATGATATGCAACTTCAATTAAAAAAATTACAATTATTGTAATTGAGAATTATTTATTACTCGCTATGTCGAGAATTATTTATTACTCGCTAATCGAGAATTATTTATTACTCGACTATCGACAACATTGACAATCTAGTTGAATATAATTCCCCAAGCTCACCATTCTAAGTCGTACGGGGCACAACAGAACGTTTCTACTATTTTTACGTGATCGGTATTTCAGAACGTGACATGTCCAAGTCCCGTAACGTGTCAGATCTGTATAAACATGTGCACTCGTTTCTGGTTCTACTAGCAACGATTAATTCCCCTCGGGACCGTGCATTACCGACCGTACCTACTTCGCGCTCAAGTGGATACAGTACAGATGTCAGTCTGACATTGAATCGAGCGTGATCGTCCGTATCGATGGCTAGCAAATTTCGAACTTTAATTCCCCTCGGGACCGTGCATTACCGACCGTACCTACTTCGCGCTCAAGTGGATACAGTACAGATGTCAGTCTGACATTGAATCGAGCGTGATCGTCCGTATCGATGGCTAGCAAATTTCGAACGCTCGAGAAAATATAATTGAGAGTATAAAATTTAAAATTACTTATTTAATATTACTTGATAATATAATGAAAATATTATTATTGAAAATATAATTGAGAGTATAACATTTGAGAGTATAATATGTAAAATACACATCTCATGCCGAGGCAGGTGCGAGATTACGTAAATTCCTAAAAACCGAGCGCAATGACATCGAGCGGATGACGAGGCGAGATGAAATTCAGAAGCGGTTACTACAATACGAGGTCGTGCTTGGAATTTCGTTTAGGGACAACGAAATCTATTTACACGCGTGACGTGCCCCGAATATAAATGCAAAACTGCAACGCGAGTTCCAGTTAGTCATCGCGCGAACCAAACGAACGAACGAACGAACGAAAACAACGTTACCAGTCGTGACAGAGGCGTAATACCGTTCTGCCTCGTGGTTTTTCCCAATGAACCGAAAGCGAGCTAGAGAGGAGAGACTCCTCGAGTGGTAACGAGTGTGTGTCGGGCCAAGTAACGGTAAACGCCATATCGCTCTTGTATGCCCGTGTCGCTATTCGTAGCGCGCTCACTCTCGAACGCGCGTGATTTTCTTCTTTTCCTTTTTGTTTTTTTTTTTCGCCGACGTCCACTCTGCGCTGTTCGATTTCTGCGATTCTCTGCGTGCACGGTGGAATTAAGAATCGAGTTCACGTACAGATTTCACTTCTTCGACTACGACGAGAGAGAGAGAGATAAATAGCAAGTCCTTCTTGATTGCTCAATCCATTGGAGTAATGAGTGAACTTTGCTATTAAAATGAAAGTTTAGACCAGAAGGATTACATATACACACACGTGATACATATAGTCACTTTTCAACACTCACGAGTGTGATTCATATTTAGAAAATTTATTCTCGATCTTCCCTTGCTTCTCTCTCTCTCTCTCTCTCTCTTTTCTTCAGACGCAACACGTTGCGACGAGACGCTTTAAATGGTTCGCAGATATGTAGGCTACCATTACGAGCGCAAACGCGCTTAAAAGTAAACGGCTGAATCGGATAAAGCGTAACCCACTTCTTTTAACATGGAACGCGCTCGTGGAAGCGTTTTCGATTTATATATATATATTATTTATATATATATACATACATAGATATACGATTATATTATTTTAACGGTTTGTCGTGTGCCAGACAATAAAGGCAGAGGCTCGCGATGGAAACACAGCCGGAAATAATAGCGGAGCAGCGAGGCGAGTGCAAACGTGAGAGATGAGCGAAACAACGAGAACGTCCCGGTGGTAAAAGGGACGTGAAACATTCTGTCAGCGAGCTCTGTGGCTGGAACGAACCGCACTACGTATCTCGTCTGCAGAGAAAAAAACGCGAATGCCAGCGAGGGGATATAAGTTCGATCGCGAAGATTGCGATACGTCACGTTCCTCTATTCGCCTGTTCGCACGTACGCCGGCAGTTTCCGTAAATTATCGTTTCTCTAACATTTCAACGATGAGAACGTCGTTCACGAGCTTATCATTCAATATATCGTGCTTTCGGTAATTTCGCAGCTTCCGTCGTTCGAGAAATCTGCCTGAACTAAGTGTTTTTGTGGCCAGCTTCGCGCGAGGNGCGGAAAAAAAAAAAAAAAAAAAAAAAATTGCTTTCGTCTTGATTTTTCCGAGTCGTTGGCGTCGCGAAGATGAAAAAATTATGGGAACGAACTGTGGATATCTCTGTCGGTCAGCATTCGCCACCTGTTGCCCAGCAGCGAATTCGCCGCCTGATATACTGATTTACGGCTCGGCCATTCTTTCGCACGTGCAAGACCGACTGAGATATCCGTAGCTATCATTTTTAAACAGACTCACCTTCGCTTGGTTTTCCTCTCCGTTTCTCTCCAGCTTCTCGAGGCCGATGATACGATTCTGAAAGATCGAGAGAAACCGGAAATTAGCGCACAAACGCCTGGAATAACATATAGAATCGTGGAACGAATTTATTTCGAGATTCCCAATAATTATGACCAACAACGTAATCAAGTATATGTCGTTTTGAATTAGCGTGATCGAAAGATCGAGTAAATCTAGAAAGAGGAAAATAACGAATCGATGCTGTCGAAACATTCCGGTGTCGTGATCGTAAATAGAAGTGATGCAACGAATGAAAGTGACTAATAGCCTGGCGGACGTATTCTGCGAAACTATCTCCGTTGTCAGAGAAAGTTCTCCAACGAGCGTTTCCTTCTCACCCCGTATGTTATCTTGCCCCGAAAATTCGCGACGATCGAACTCAACGCTCGCACTTTGACCAGAAATTTCCTCAACGGGCTGTGACCATTACGCACGTCGGCCATTTTTACTTCCGTCACTTCTTTCTTGCCACTCGAGAACAATCTCACCGGCAAACTTTCTTCGATTCGACTCGAGAGAGAGAGAGAGAGAGAGAGAGAGAGAGATCGTCCCTTAGTCGATTTAACGATCCGTCCGGACGAGCAACGACAATCGTGAAAACGCTTGGCGACGCGTCCGTGAGTTGACGAGCGCACATCGCGTACGCGACTAATCGCCGAACCGCAAAAGCGCCACGCGATCACACCGATACTCGGAACGAAAAGTATTCATCGTTGCTATCTTACCTCGTCGGTTTCCTGCTGATAACGTTCACCGACAGCCTGAAACGCAGAAATCAACTGTGTGAGATATACGACAAATGGCAAGGAACACAGTGCGCGCGGTGGATTTAATCCTTCGTTTGTACAGGCGAGTACTTTTTTTTTTTTTTTTTACTAAAAATATAAGTTTCCTTACGCGAAGGATCACTCGGAGCCTTGATACCTTTTTTTTTTTTTTTGTTGCTTTCGTTCTCATCTTTTTACCGCAACGACGACTTTCCTTCCGGTTTTACTTTTATATCGAGATAAAAGTAAAAGCGAGAACCAGCGAAAATTCAACCCCTTGTCTTCTCTCCTGCCCTTACTCTTTTCTTTCTTTCTTAAGATTTAATACGACGCCTGGATACTCACATGTACAGCGCTCGTGGTATCCGAGGAGGTCGCCGAGGCTAACTGGTTCCGGTTCTCTATGACCGTCTTTATTTGCTCGAGCACCTGCAAAACGAACCGCGTACACGCTCATTGTCAGCAATTATCCACAGTGCTACCAGTAATTATCGTTTCTGTAAACCCGGTGGCCTAGATTTCAACACGGACCGTGGCAAAGGGAAAAAAAAAAAAGAAAAAGAAAAGCAGCCTTTTCACTTCCGAGTTTCGGCCAACGCTATCATTCTGACGATCGTGAAATTCACGCGACGATCGAGCGTTTGAGAAAAAGAGAGACGTTTCGCGAATTTCCACCGGTCATTTCAAGGATAAACGAAGAATTACCCGAAGAGATATCCTGTGCCTCTGCACCACGTGTTGGTTGTACTCCTTCTGCTCGATCTCGTTGCTCTTTCTCGTTTGTCTTCGCTGGAAGCAAGAAGTAAAGAAATAAATGGAACACCATGAGAGACGCCGCCACCTGTCACGTGGCTTCCTGCGAACGTGGAAACAGTTGCAAGACTTTCCACGAGTATCAGAACGGAACGGCGGCGCTTTTCCTTCTCGCGCGGAGAGGATCGGTTCGACGATCGGTTTCCGATCCACAGACTCACAGATGTGAAAATGAATTGTGTCTGAAGGGGCCGTTTTCAAACTTACGTAGCTGGAAACACTGTAGAAGAAATTCGTAACTGTCGAAATATTGACTTTATTTTTTTCTGGTTTTCAGAAAAAAACTTTCGAATTGAATTTTTATTCGGCCACAAAGTACAAACGAAGATATCTAATCTAAAAGATTCTTGCCTGAGGAATATTAACTTTTGCGAACTTTTCTTTTCGTCTAATTTATTTCTTTTGTCGTACTGAGAAGTTGTACAAAGTATAAGATATCTTTTTTTTTCGATAATTTCTCAAATGATTCTTCATTCGTTGACTTTTTATTTATTCTTATCTGAGTTTCGAGAGTTCGAGTAACCTAACCTTAAATTATATTGTCAGATTATCATCATTTATTAGCACTAGAATTACCAACGATTAAAGTATAAAATTTCCAAGAGAGAAAAGAAATAGAGAAACTATATTTTACAAAAAATTATTTAAATTTGTAAAATTTGCTTGTCCATAAAATGTCTGACAAAAATTATAAATTGGTCATTCTGACCATTTTGGTAATTCTAATCTAGATCTTATTATATCAGAATTCTCGCAATTTTCAGACGAAAACGGTGTTCACGATTAGTTACGTTATCAAAATAGTCAAAATGATCAATTTATAATTTTTGTTGGATATTTTGTAAATATTTGAAATTGTGTACTTTTAGAAATTTAAATGATTTTTGTATAATAAAAGCTCTGCGTGTTACAAAGTCTTTTTAACTTTTTCAATCTCAATGCTTCTAGTGACTAGAGATTTTAGTCATCAATAATTTTAGTATAATCAAAATCTCCACGCTACCCTGTTTTGCTCGTAAACATACAAAAATAAATAAACAAATGAAATGTGTAAATGAACGGAGACAAATAAACACAGGTTAACAGTGATAAACAAACCAGGAACGTAAATAAACGACACTTGTTAATGTAAACAAGCGAATAGAATACCGCTTATAGAACCTGATTATACGAAACTTCAAACAGTATCTGTGTACAATAGTCGCGACATACCGAGTGTATAATAAGTGTATAATAACTCTTTGTTCTTTGAAGATATAACTGATCGCGCGCATTTGATAAGGATTAACAATCCCTTATCTGTACATAGATAAATACTAATTACGCGCTCGTTTCCGCCATCTCGTGAATTTTTATTCGTATTTACGCGAGTTCATTTTTCCTTTGTGTGTTTCACAGCAGATCCCGTCTTATTCAATCCCGCTTTAACCGAGCACGGTTCTCATTCAAAGGAAGGGAATTGATCAGCAGCGAAGCAATTTTCGTATTTATCGTTCAGAGGAGCGTTTGTGATCGCAAAGGGAACTTCAATTTCACGAAACGGCACACGTCTTCGCGAAATATAATTGGACTTTCCACATGCGCACGTGCTTTTATTGTAGTTTGGATAAATCCAAACTAAAATTCAAGAACGAATTCACTCGAATGGTTAGGTCTAGGTTTAAGTTAGGTTTAGATTAGGTTTAAGTTAGATTAGGTTTAGGTTAGGTTAGGTTAGATTTAGGTTAGGTTTAAGTTAGGTTAGGTTTAGGTTAGGTTTAGGTTAATTTATTTTTCCAATTAATTATGAAAATTTAAGCTAGCTTACTACACTTTTCACAACAAACAAATATTAACAATAGTACTGTAAAATTGTCTGCCACACTTACAGAGCATTTACAATTGGAAGAATTATTAAATGAAAAAGAAGGTTAGGTTTAAGTTAGGTTTAGGTTAATCTATTTTTCCAATTAATTATGAAAATTTAAGCTAGCTACTACACTTTTGACAACAAACAAATATTAACAATGGTATTGTAAAATTGTCTGCCATACTTACAGAGCATTTACAATCGGAAGAATTATTAAATAAAGAAGGTTACACACCGAAATAGAGACTGATTCGATAATATTCTTTGCTCTCCGCGATAGAGTGAAAGCACAAACATAATACCAGCGTTATAAATCGTCGATTTTGATTATTTATTCGCGAAGTCGCAGCTAAATTCGTTTCACTTTCACCGACAATAAATGCAGTGTTATTAAAATTTTCAAAAATGGCGCGCAAATAGCTGGCCTGTTTCCAACGACAGCTTAGTCTAGCTCATCCTCTTTAATCACTAGCATATCTTACTGTGTATTTTTTTTTTCTTATTGCTTTATTGCAATTATATTCATTTTTTTTTTCAAACTGTTCCTTATCTTATCCGACATCACTATCTTCATTATTTTCGTCCATCACTGTAACCACTATATTTATCTATCTCACTCATCTCTATTTACACGTTCTCATCTATCATACTAATCTCACCGTCGCTGTAATTATTATATTTATATATTAACACTCTCTTTGTAAATATTACAATACTGTTCTTTTTCCTTTTTTGCACAAGTTCATTTCAACAAATTACGAGACGATATATTCCACGAGAGAAACTTTATCTACAGGCAAGTCGAAATACAATAATTTCACGGACTGCTCGGTTTTCCAAGGCACATTGCACTCGGCATTGTCACGCTTCCTTCATAAATTATTCAAACAGTCTCGTTCTCGACCTGTGTTTTTCGGTGCTCGATTTAGACGCTCGAAAAGTTCACGGTCGTACGCGACGAAATTCCCGCGGCGAGGACCGCGTTCGAGAGTCTTTGTCCTCGTTTGTTCCTCGAGAGTCGAGAGACGAGGATCGTTGGCCTTTATCGATAAGTTTTAAGGGACCGTTTTGCCGCGGCGTGAGGAGCACGAGACGCGAGGAAAATGGAAGACGAGTCACGAGCCGGTGGTCCTCGGCCTTAACTCGATTCACGCGTGCCCGGAATGCCTGTCCCAGGGTATTACGCTCATTGGATAATGAGAACAACGCGCCTCTTCCGCGCCTCTGTTTATCACTCTCGCGGCTCAAGTCACGGGGAAATTACATCAATCACCGCGAATCAACTCCGACGCGATTGTTTTCGAACGGCGAACGTGACGAATCCCGCCGACTGTTTCCTCTGATTTCGACACGATATCCACCAGTTTTGTACAGTTTCTCGCTCTACTTAATCTCTTAACGCGAATACGGAGAGAAGCTCGTAAAAAGCAATGCGGGTCAAGTGGTTCAACAATCAACACATGATATAATGTNTTTTTTTTTTTTTTTTTTTTTTTTTTTTTTTTTTTTTTTTTTTTCAGATGTACTAACCTCCAGGATAGCTAGGCTGGCCAACGACGAGAGTGGTCGAGTGTGAGGGACCTCTCCAGGGAAAACGCTGTCGTGCGAAACGGACAATTTTCCAGCACCTCCTCGCAGCTTCGCGAACGAGTCCTCCACGCCGGTTCTCCTGAGGAACACGCTGGAAAAACAAAGGCAAAAAAGAGAGATGCGTCATTGAAGGGAAAACTTTCTTCTGGTTTTTTTTCTAGCCTCTTCAGCTAGAGAAAGAAGCAGCTTGGAGGTGCCTTGGCGGAACAAGAATATCGATTAACAATGTTAGTTGTTAATCGACTCCAGGCTGTGATGTGACACTTATATACTAAAAATAAAGTGAAATTTTCATCGATCCTCAATTCTTCACGACTCCACGATCGACAAGTTTACAAAGCCTGGCCATCAAATTGGTAATGCAAATTATTACAATAATTTATTATTATTTACATCAGCGGTGGAGAGCGAGGTATCGATTGGCAATGTTAGTTGTTCACTCCAGGCTGTGATATGACACTTATATACTAAAAATAAAGTGAAATTTTCATCGATCCTCAATTCTTCACGACTCCACGATCGACAAGTTTACAAAGCCTGGCCATCAAATTGGTAATGCAAATTATTACAATAATTTATTATTATTTACATCAGCGGTGGAGAGCGAGGTATCGATTGGCAATGTTAGTTGTTCACTCCAGGCTGTGATATGACACTTATATACTAAAAATAAAGTGAAATTTTCATCGATCCTCAATTCTTCACGACTCCACGATCGACAAGTTTACAAAGCCTGGCCATCAAATTGGTAATGCAAATTATTACAATAATTTATTATTATTTACATCAGCGGTGGAGAGCGAGGTATCGATTGGCAATGTTAGTTGTTCACTCCAGGCTGTGATATGACACTTATATACTAAAAATAAAGTGAAATTTTCATCGATCCTCAATTTTTCACGACTCCACGATCGACAAGTTTACAAAGCCTGGCCATCAAATTGGTAATGCAAATTATTACAATAATTTATTATTATTTACATCAGCGGTGGAGAGCGAGGTCTGTCTCGCAGACAGCCTCTTATCGGAGAACGTCAAGACACACTCGATGTACCAGGCAATTCGTTCGACTTGAAAAGCTGTTAGAAATGTCTGGGACATGGATCGAGCACTCATTTCAGACCGTGATTACTTGCGAAAAAAAAAGAAAAAGAAAAAAGAAGAGTTGTAATTAAAGTAAAAATAATTAACGATTAATAATATATACTTTAAGAGTTCGTTCACACCACTTACAATTGTCTCGAGTGACCTCTCGCCAATTCGAAGACCAAGTATCGTGAATTNTTTTTTTTATTTTTTTTTTTTTTTTTTTTTTTTTTTTTAGTTAGACAGGTATGTCCAACCAAAATTGCAATAACTGAATAAGAATTTCATTATTTGAATAATTTTAACTATAATGTTTCTTTTGGCAAGTTATTCAACTTATATTTGCGAGCAGATTTTTCCCAGCATGAAGCACACAAGAACAAAAAATTTTCGACAAGCATCTTCGTACTATCACTACCTGTATCAGACCAGATATCTAAAAACACAAGCTCAGTGTTCTCATTAAAAATTTTTTAATTAACATAGATATACTTTTCCAGTAAAAATGTATTTTCACTGTAGTTCTTTTAATATCCTCATAAATAATATAAAAAAATATATAATGGTAAAAAGAATACGTAAACTATGTGCTCAACAAATTTTCGTGGCCCGGAAGATCTAAATGGTTGGACACGCTTTAAAATTTAGCATTCAACGCATGATGGGAGTCTAGAACTGTAATAAACTCTTTCAAACACTTCAACTGTCGCACGCCAAATTTCTCAATTTCTCAGTTTTCACCGAACAAGCCTGAAATCTCTACGCGCTCACCTCGAACTACCCAATTCCTACATAGCTAGTGATACTTTGGCATAAATGTGACTCGAGTTTCTTGAAACCTTCTGCAAATGGCAGCTGACTTGACGAAGCGCGTAGGCTGCACGCTGTTGCGAAACTTTCGAGGATCAGAAAGGTCGATCGCACGTAGCAGCAGCAGCGCAATCGATCGATCGATCGATCGAATCGCGACTCGACAATTCGCAATCGAGTTACGAAAAAAAAATAAAGTACAGTAGGTCAGGAATGCACGCGTGCGTGCGGAATTAACACGCGAGCCATCCGTTCGTGCCGTTAAGCCACGCAGAGGAAAGCAAAAACTCGAGCACGCGTCGAATCAGGCCAAGGATATTGACTGGTGGTTAAAGTTTTCTTCCTGCCGGCGAATCGCAGGGCGCCACACCGACTCGAAAACGTTGCCAAACGAAGCGATCACTGCCTCTTCCTTTTAATCCTGCTGTTCCTTTAACGTTACACTTCGATCTAACATTGATATAGATCTCGAATATACTCGGGCTTTTGCCACTGAACGAAACTCGAAGGCTTTAGGTTTTAGGTTAGGTTTAGGAGAAACAGGGAGACATTGGTATATAATATATAGGTATATTTTAACACCAGAAATTACCAAAATTTTTGTTGGATACTTTACAAATACAAAACAGTGCATATTTAGAGATTTAAATGATTTTTCATAGAATGTATGAATAAGAGCTTATGTACTTCATTGTATTGTGAAGTTTTTTTTTTCAACATCTGTAATGGAAAAAAGCCAAAATTTTTGTTAGATACTTTACAAATACAGTATATTTTTAGAGATTTAAATGATTTTTCATAGAATGTATGAATAAGAGCTTGTGTACTTCATTGTATTCTGAAGTTTTTTATTTTTTCAACATCTATAAATGGAAATTGCCAAAATTTTTGTTGGATACTTTACATAGAAAACAGTGCATTTTTAGAGATTTAAATAATTTTTCATAGAATGTATGAATAAAAGCTTGTGTACCTAATTGTATTCTGAAGTTTTTTATTTTTTCAACATCTATAAATGGAAATTTCACGTTGAAGTACATGTGTAGTTGAAAAGAAGCTAGCAGGAAAAGGTAGCAGAGATTATTTGTTTTCTGGACAGAAATTGTGCAATGTAAAATGAGAATGATCGAAGGACTGATTGAAAAAATGAAGAAAACGTATGAGGAATATATACAGAATCCATATATGGGTTGGGCAAATTTCATTTGAGATAGAAGATAGAAAATAACGAATCATTCCCACTGATTTATCATTCTTGTTTGAAAAATAACCAAAATGAAGTAACTTTTTGGGTCAAAGTCAGATAAATCATTTGCAGATAATCTTTTATTTGAATTGATCCACTGAAATAATCTCAAAGGAGATGAAATTTATATACAACAGAATTGAAAACCAACCTAAACTAAACCTAACCTAAACCAACACTAAAGTGGAACAATCTGGGAAAGAAATTACTTGAAGATAATAATACAGATAATACAAAAATGAAATGAGAAATTGTTTTATCTGATAATGAAATAATTGGAGAGAATCAAATAAACTAACGTAGAGTGATTATTTCAAGAATATAATAATTTTTAAAATATTCTATTCAAACAATACCCGTGTCAAATTGCGATAAAGCAATTTTTCCCCTGAAAGGAGAATAGAGGGGGCGAGGAAACCCTACTGCACTGTTCTCCACTTTTGTATCCGTGCCTTCATTACATTACTACATTAAATATAAAATGTTTAATGAAACGACAGCTCTGTTCTTGATCAGAAAGAACAACAGGATTAAACGAGGACCAACAGGCAAACTACCAAGAAGCGGGCTGGGGATGCGGAGCGACGACAAAGAAAAGGAAGCCACTAAAAGATATATATATATATATTCAAACTGGGAGATATTCTTTCGATGATATTTACTGTTTGAAGGAACGGCGCGATTTGCACGATGCCGTCAGCCTGTACCTCTTCGACACGGTTTGTCCACTGAAACGATAACCAATTACGATAGAAACAACTCTCTCGATCTTCGTTTTACGACTACCTTTAAATACAACGTGACAAATGAGAGGTATGTTGTATGAGGTCCTTGTTGTAACTATATATACCGTATATATGTTAACTCGAAGACTGGAGCACAGTTTCTGGGATTGCTTTACTCCTGTGAAATACAGCAGCCTGTCGAACCTGAGCTATATATTCCCGGAAACGAACGATCGATTTAAACTTTGAATCAACTTCCGATCTACCGGTATAACTTACAGGCGTACACCTTTAATTTATCGTTATGTACGGTGCAACACGAGGTTGCTCCACTGTGTAAATTTCAACAGATTTCGATCTTTGAATCAATGATTTAACACTAGAACTACCACACCAGTCAAAATGATTGGTTTTACAATTTTTTCCCCAATGACTTTCGCAGTGATAACTGCAAGAAATGATATAATGAATTTTATTTCATTCTTATTTATTAGAAATCAAACTTTGTATCATTTTGACTGATTTTGATAGAAATAGCTTCTAGTGTTAATGGAAATCAGAATTATTCTAGTATTTCGAAAGAACTAACGTCACGTTTTTATAGTATTGTAGAGAGTGAGGAAGGGATTGAAAGCTCACCTTTCCCGATCGGACGAGTCGGTGAGCAGCTCGCTGGCACTCCTGCTACGAGCCTCCTCGGGACGTCCCGCAGGATGTCTGTCGGTGATGTCCTCCCTCGGGAGCCGAACCAGCTCCGCGTCCCGGTCGACATGGCCAGCGACCAATCGAGCATC
>NIPQ01090117.1:0-32439 GCA_002806875.1 Lepidotrigona ventralis hoosana
AATATATCAATTATTAATATATCAATTATTAATAGGAAATATTGATCTTGTATAAAATAATAATACAATAATGATGATAACAATAATAATAATAGCAGTAGTAGTAGTAGTAATAGTGATAAAGTTGCTGTATTCAAATATGCCATAACTTAGATGTAGTCTGAAGAAATAAAAAGAAAACATTACCTTTTCCCCTTTCAATCATCATTGCATGCATCTAGGCAAAGATAAAGAATAGCACGATTAACGGATTCAACGCATTCTTGATTTGATTATAACACGAAGATATTTACAAATCTGATACAAGATATAGTATACTATATGTGCATATTTCGTATTGCTTCGTCACTACCGCATTTACCTTATTCAGACAGTGTGAATGTCGTATGTACAATAATAAATGAGTGGGTAAATATTCGATAGAGATTCTACAAAATTAATAAAAGAAGAAGAAGAAGAAGAAGAAGAAGAAGGAAAAAGAAATCGAATATTTAGTCATTTGTTTAATATTGTATCGCACAAGCGGTGTTCGGGTTTCCATGAAATTATGATTGATCTATAGATCGTCATGTTTCGAATGGAACTGAATTTTCGTAGGTAGTGTACAATGAGACAAACATTCGGGCACATAAGAAATGCATTTGCTTTGAACAAATTGTTACAGGGATTAAGCTGTTAACACAACTGTTGAAGAGAACCTATTCTTCTCTTTCTCTCTCTCGCTCTCTCTCTCTCTCTCTCTCTCTCTCTCTCTCATAACATAACGTTTTCGTTTCCTTTTAGGCATGCGTCAAGTTTGGCGACTCGTGAAACGATACGACTTACATAGTATCACTTCTGATCTAAGACAGACTAACTGCTAGTTACTTAAATTACAATCCATTCGTTTTGTACTACGAGAAAAAACCATTGTCCTTAATCATTGATTAATTTCAGCATCGTTTCAGGTTTGCATGTCCCCGCGTCAAATAATAATATCTAATTTTTTTCTTCTCGTTACTTGCTTAATCCCCTGCATTCCCGCGATATAATGTTTTATCCTTTTCTTCTTTTTTTTTCGTGATAGAGAAATGAAGCGACCTCCAATATGACATAATCTCCCTCGTCCTCAGCGACATGACAAAATATAGCATGAAGATATGTGAAGATGGTATTCTATTCGTTGTAATACTAATTATGAGCATTATGTAATTTATAGGATCCTGTGTACGTTATTCATGTATAATATTTTTTTTTCTTTTTTTCTTTTTCTTTTCGTTAAAAAGGATTACAATAAAACAAGCTTCAAGCGTGGATTACACGGAGCGAAACTCGTGAATCGAGAGCATTCTACAAGTTTGCAAAGTCACTTCTCCGTATAATGCAGGCGTCAAATAGTAAAATGATAACTGGCTACGTATATGTATATATATATATATATATATATATATATGTATATACACATACATATGCATATATACATATATATATATATGTGAATAAAACTGTAAAATCCGTGGACTGGTTAATTTTTTCGTTAGTTGCCGACGGAATTCAGTTGTTCTTGATTACTCTTGTCGATAATAGTCAGTTCTTTTTCCAATATTATATTAGTACGTACTGACACCCAAATGGTATGTGGCAGATGTAACAATAAACTTCAACTTGACGAAGAAGTGTGTGAAAATGTGATATATGTATATGCGTGTACGTATGTGTGCACAAATTTTTATTACTGCAACTAAATACGAGGCTTCATTCGTATATAGAGTACGAAGTATCTTGAGTTTAATTCATATTTTTGTACGAATTTACCATCAAGTTATTACAGTTATTGCATTAGAGACGGAAACAACTGCGAGAAAGATAAATGCACCACACATTTTTGACATCATGCTTATCACGTTTCTTCTTCTCTTCTTTTTTTTTTTTTTTTTTTTTTAAAAAAATTTTTTTTTTTTTTTTTTTTTTTTTTTTTTTTTTTTTTTTTTTTTTTTACAAGATAATCGTATTCTAAACTTCGTTCAAATATCAAAATTTCTTACAACTTTTCCTGCTTAAGTGATTTGCGCTTATCAGAATGATTCTGTAAATTATTAGTTGAACGTTGTATACTCCAGCATAAACCATGGCAGTAAGAAACAATATGTGATCTTTGATGAAGAAAAGAAACTACACTTCTAAAGCCACTTCCCTTATCAAGTAAATTCCTTTGATTGAATTCCTCTTTGTAAGCAGATGGAATTGTTTTTTATGCATACTGTGTTAAAACTTATCGTTAGTGTCAGTTCTATTTACACCTTGAAAATATACAACAGATGGTTTTTACCATGGTTTATACCAAAATATTTGAAATACAAAAATACAAGGATTCGCAGCACTTTCATTTATAACATTTGGGAGTGAAAAACAACGTTTGAGAATGAACCTATGTTCCTGAAGGTAGCTAGCAATACTTTATTTTTATCGGTGGCAGAGTACACCGTTGTTCTACTCAAACGCGTTTTTCGCAAACCCAAAATACTTCGGCAATATTTCAATTGTACGGTTTTATAGAAATTTACTGATGTTCTGATACTCAATGACAGATACGAACATTTACAATCACGTCGTGAGAACAATTTACATTGTCTGAAATCTCATATTACTCTGTTCTTA
This sequence comes from Lepidotrigona ventralis hoosana, assembly GCA_002806875.1. Classification (NCBI taxonomy): domain Eukaryota; kingdom Metazoa; phylum Arthropoda; class Insecta; order Hymenoptera; family Apidae; genus Lepidotrigona; species Lepidotrigona ventralis. Next base: position 2,638 of record NIPQ01090117.1, read on the forward strand.
CATAATCTTGATTAGATGTGCAATATCTAATTTTAAAAGTACCACTTTTGGATTTCTTTGATGTCCAATGTGACCGAGCCCGATGAATAAATGGCAATGACAGAATTAGAAATTATTGATGAAGTAACACACGTTGTTGATTATTTTTGAATATCAATTATAATTTATCAGGAACGTTCACCCAGACCTAAATAAAGTAAACAGAACATAATTTCATTCATATGCAGATTAGCGATCTTCACTATTTATCACATATACGTACATATTTTTCCACTTTGTGTATATAGGATGTATCACGCAAGTCGGTGGTACTATATACACTTTATGATTAGAGATAGAAAAATGTTTCATAGGATAAAGTTGAATGGTGTTATGTATATTCACCGATGCATGAAATATATAAAAGTTTTGCAGCAATATAAAATACACAACAATTCAATTTTGCTTTTTGATAAATTTTCCCATCTCTAATTTTTTTTTTTTTTTTTTAAAAGAAATAGCTTCGCCTAATTGCGTGATACACAATCGTATAATTATTTTTTAAATTTTGTATTAAATGCAATTAGAAATAACAAAGCAAATTAAGTTCAGCAATGATTGTACAATTTTTAATACTTACATTATTTTTAAAATTTGTATGTTTTCTGAACTCAGATTTCGTATATATCTGACGATCGAAAACGAATCAATAATATGAGAAATTAAAAGATAAATAACTTTCTAAACTGATGAATCCACTTTGTCTGCGGACAGACTTAGCTTAATGTAACTTTTGAACAAACATATGTCGTTCCTGTTATCTCATTCACCGATTCAATACGACTCATAGTGATACCCTAATATTTCAACAAGTTAAAGCTAAGATATTAACAAACAGCGCATGTTTATATTGTATACACGATTTCGCTCGTGCATTAGTGTATGCCGTATATGTTTATGTGTGTGCAATTACACGCGCATGTGTGCGTGTACAAGGTGTAGACGCTAACAAAGAGTCACTCGTGTGTCGCATATACGACGAGTCAAGAAGTGTTATGGTTTAAATTTAACCAAAGGTATATTTTTCGATTGCAAGCACTTATCACACACCCATTCGGCATAAACTTCTGCCGTTAATAATTGATAGGCAGTTTCCGACAATCCTGTGCATCCCCTGCAACAAATTCATAGTGTATACGTTAAGTAATCTTTTTTTCTTTTATACAACAACGTACGAGAAGAAGGAATTTTCTAAATACCTGTGAAACCAAAAATTACAACCTGACTCACAAAGAATCGCTTGATCATTATCATGCACTTCTTTGTGACATACTCCACAAGGATAAATGGGTGGAGCATTAGGATTTTGTGGATTAAACACCATTGGCTGATCTGGAGGATATATCTGCAATATTAAAATGACATACATTTAGATTAGTATAGTAGAAAATTATGACGCGGAGGTAATGATAAACTAATTGCACCTTTCCTGCAGAAACTGGCATTGGTTTTGGTCCCATTCCTGGCGGACCCTGAAAACCATGAGGTGGCATGGAACCTCCCATGTTAATGGGATGGCCCATTGGTGGACCACCGCCTATATTACTAGACATTGTACCCATTGGACCACCCATATGACTCATTTGATTATGATGACTAATACTCATATTAGACATGTTATTCATCGGTGGTCCAGCCATGTTCATGTTATTTATTTGATTTGGACCACTCATGTTCATGTTGTTGGATACCATAGAACTCATGGTCGTCATAGGTCCATTCATGGGCCTTCCTAAGTTATTAAGATTATTTCCCATATGATTCGGATGTGGTTGAGATCCGTTATGTCCCAACGGACTGTTTACACTGTTTATAGACGGCCCGTTTAGTGGGCTATTGGGTGGTATATGGCTATTAATATTGTTCATATTCATTGGTCCATTAGGCATGTGATTTGACCCACCCATTGTATTCATAGGAGATCCTAATGGACCACCCATAGGGCTTCCCATGCTATGTCCCATGTTATTCATTGGACTTCCCATTGGGCCGCTGTTCATGTTATTCATTGGACTACCCATAGGTGGACCACTAAGTTGAGAATTACCCATGTGACTCATATTCATATGATTGTTTATAGTATTCATCGGACCAGGTGGCATACTAGGCCCCATATTATTCATTGGACTCATACCACCGATTGGTGCATGATTCATAGGAGACATTGCTCCCATATGGTTCATGTGATTTGTCATAGGTGAATTTCCCATTGGACTCATACTTCCCATGTTGTGAGGCATCATAGGACTCATTCCACCTATAGAAGTTAAAGGGCTCATGCCTCTCATAGGTGGCCCACTCATATGATGTGGGTGATGAGGATGCATATGGGGTGGTCCACCATGCATCATTGGCGTTTGTGTAGTTTGTGGCGGTGTATCGTCGAAAGGGTTACTCGCTACTATCGTGTCCCCATAGCCAGTTAAAGGTGGAGGTAGTAAATCCTGAAAATATTTTTCGGATATTATACAGTACTGAACATGGAGATTATTGATTGTACAATGATTAGCTACGATGTAAAATGTTACCTGCACTATTGGAGGTTGTTGCGGAGGTGGTTGAGCAACATTTGCATTTGTACGTCTTTTCTTTTTTGGATTGGCACCGGTCGGTGGTGGTGGTGGAGGATGAGGGTGAGCAGAAGATTCAGGATGTGGGGCACTAGGACCCATATTCACACCCATACCCATACCCCCCAAAGGCATCCTTGCGAAGGGTGGCATGCCTGCAATATTGTGGCTCATCTCCCTCGTTAACTTGCCTTATTTTAACATGCCGTATCAGCACCACAGTAGATTTTGGTGATAAGTCTTTGCTATTGCTCCACTAGTATTTTTAATTAAAGAAATATCATGTTTTATTATATAGTATCATAATTATATATATATATATATTTTGTTTATGTCAACAACATAATTTCATTTATTCATACTTTATGAATTCGCAAAAATACAAGATCCATGCAGCTGTTGATAAATTACAAGATAAATATTTATGTGTGTCATCATTATTAATAACATAAATCTAATTTCAGCACAATTATGCTTATTAAAAGACAACAAACCTTGCAATTTAAAATTAAAATATACATGTACTTTGTTAATATCACTTTTGAACATATATTTATACCTTTACATTTTGAAATATATACAATTGGACAAATACATATATAAGTGATAGTTGCTACATTTTGTATGCCAGTATAAATACAAAATATTTCAATATGTTCTGCTTAAATAATCACTATCCAAGTAAAAATCATACGTGACATTGTACGACAACACATTCAAAGCGATAAAAATAATGCAAAAAAATAGACAAAAAAAGAGAGCAAAATAAAATCCGCCGATGCCAGTTTCTCAGACCAACCTAACCTACACATTTTTCTAAACCATTTACTACGTTCAACAGTATGTAAGAGATGTACGGTCGAAAATAAACTGCAGGCATAGTAAAAACAATTTGTATATTTACTAGCGCATTATAGCTGGCAAGATATCGATGTATACATGGCTTTCCTGTTTTTTCGGCAAGGACTAACACCATTGAATTATATCGTACACCTAGCTAGCTTTAACGGCTGGATCCGCGCGATTCCTCGTTTCTAATGTTTCTTCTTCACCAGTCACATATTTTTCGCTAGCACGAATGTATTTCACATTCACAAATATGCAGAAATGGTACAGTAAACACTGGCGAAGTGTCAGAAGTATATGGAGCAAAGAAGCGCACGCCAATGTTTCAGGTCGCCATTGTCGCGTTACGCGTGTCCCTGTGGTTGTGTCATCGACTAAGTACAGTATAGACACGACATTACGTGGAACTTTGTGTCTCGTGTTCTGAAATACCGACCTCGAAAAAAGTCGGAGGAGTGTTTCCTACGGTTTTCCATTACGGTTTGTTACGGCGAACGTCAGTAATTTTGTTAAGGAACACAGTCAATTAGAATGTTGAACAGAAAGATTTTATTGAATGTAACGGGAATTATTTCGAGAAGTTATACGTGTTTAGGAAGAAGCATCACTTAATTACGTGCTACTAAATTAAGTAGGAATTCATTAAATCAATGAATTTTAAATCGAAGGTTTAGAACCAACGTTTAAAAATTAACACTCAGAGTATTATTTAGAGTAAAATTGACAGAGTATTATTTTTGCAAATCAGTTATATTAAAAAATATCTATATAGATTTATATAGATATTGTGCTAATTTACGTAGAAAGTAATTATATTATTGTCAAAAATTACGTTGGTCGTCTCTTAAGAGCAATCATGCAAATGAAAATATTCAATAAATAATTTTTACGTTCGATTCAATAAATAATTTTCGGTCTAGCTGTAACAATAATTAACAATCAGAAAATATTCCTATTTTCTGATTTTAATTCCTGTTATCAATAGCGCTGCGGTACCACGAGATATATGAATCGACCAAGCAAGTTATGGGATTTAGTGACCTGAAATACCGACACAGTAAATAATGGTTTTTAGCGCACTCTACGTTAAATAACGGTGAGTTGGGGAACTATTGAATGCGCCAGCAAGATGATTTTTAGACCCATTACATTGTTGTCAAACTTTCAATACCGAAATATAAAGCTCGTCTGTGATTGTACCAAGTAAAATGATACAAGCAAAACGTTTAATTGTATCTCCAGATACCAAACACGAGATTAGTATCTAAAATTATTCCATTATGTATTTATGTGTGTGTCAGCAAGAGCCCTATTCTTGTTTTACGAATTTACCGATTGGTTTTTCGTTGAAAACGATAAAATTATTACTATAACGGGATGTTTAATTTATTGAAATATACTTAGGGAAATGTATTTAGAACGGACTTGATATTTAATCAAAAAGGAGACATAGAAAAGATCTATCATTTTATCAAATCATACGTTTTGAAATATCCATCAAAATCTAAAGTCTAAAGTCTTCGACAATATTTACAAGTGCATAGAATGTGCATACATTGAATTTACAGATACTAACTATCTTATGATTAACTAAAATTAAAAGCACGAAACTTAAAGCTAATTGTAAGACGCACGCATCCCACGATGTCTCTGCGAGATCCCTCGTCGTCCCACGGTGCCCCGCTGGGGGGTCCAATATTTTACTTATAAACTAATCGTTCCTACAGTTCAATTAGATTTAAACTGAACTGTAGGTTGCGTAGTTCTTAGCTTGATATCGTTTTACAGACATTAATGTTTATCGTTTATTGTTTTACCATTTAGTTTCATAAAGTTTTACAAACTGTAATGTTTGTAAAACGATATCAATTACCAGGTCTCACCACGAGGAGGTGACTACGCACGAGACCCGCCCCGGGGCTTACAATACATCATACAATACATCCCATCCACGCATACCATCATACAATACATACAATGCATACAATACATACAATGCATACAACAATTCGCAGCCCTACCACCGCATTCTGTACAAAGACGCGTTTACCGAACTTGGGACGAAATTAAGAATCCCTCATCTTCTCTCTTCCTTCGTTCGTTGTTGCTATTGCTACTTTGTTCAGCATACAACAATTCGCAGCCCTACCACCGCATTCTGTACAAAGACGCGTTTACCGAACTTGGGACGAAATTAAGAATCCCTCATCTTCTCTCTTCCTTCGTTCGTTGTTGCTATTGCTACTTTGTTCGCTCGACACTGGAGTCGACTTTCCAAGTTTCGCAGTCAGTGTGCCGAATCGAGGTTCGAGCATTTAGAAACGAGTAGTCTAACGCTACCCCCAACGGCACAGTGGGGTTCCGTGGAACCACTGAGTCGAATTACCGAGGACGCTAGACTACGAGAATCTCACCTCGCCCTTTCGGACGAGGCTGCAGTTCCCCGATTCGGCACACTGGCTACAAAACTTGGAGACCCGACTCTAGTGCAACGAACAAAGTAACAATAGCAAAAACGAACGAAAGAAGAGNTTTCTTCTATTCATCTTTCTTCCTTTCGTCGGCTTGTCGATCGCGACAAGCGCAATATCCTAATCGTTCCGCTTTTGTTTCACCAATGTTAATTATTACAAACGTTTGTTGTTTGTTTACTCGTTTTTCGATCATCCTCGTCACATTCAATTTGATAATTTTAATATCCTACCTAAACAGCTGGTCGTCGTTAGTTTCGTCAATAAATAATACATAGGTACACCACACATGGTTTCTATATCGCTATCGAGCGCATTTATCGTCCTCTCTTCTCGCGTTTCTTTCTTCTCAGTTCTCGTTCTTTCCTTTCTTTTTCTTTTCTTTCCTTCTCTTTTCTTCCCGTTACAAGCAACAAAGTTCTCGTTCGCGATCGATGATTCGATGGTGACAATGACGATACGACCATGCTGATGATGGTGGTAAAAATAACAATGCAACAACAATAACAACAACAACAATAACAATGATAACAGTGACAATGACAGAGATGATGACTATAACGACACGATAATGATCGAGTAATTTTAAATGATACGTAAGAGTGGTGTAACGTGCTTATGATAATCACGATAACGATGATGACAATAATCATAACGATAGGTGTTGCAATAATAGTAATAAGAATAATAAACAACAATAAATAATAATGATGACAATGATAATGAAAATATCGGCAGTAGTAGCAGTAATGGTGATACTAGTAATATATGATGGTAGTAGTATAGTAATAGTAATGACGATGATGATGATAATACCAAGAGAAGAAACGACACACAGCAAACGTATTTTCGTTTAGACCAAAATTTCTCAAATCTTTTGCCAGAGAATATATTCTCGTTATTCGCTTTATTATTTATAATTTAAATTACTGCGACGAAGACGTAACAAATTCGACAAATAAATATTATTATAGATGTAGTGTACACATAAGGGACAAATAAGTGAGTATCAACGAAAAAACTGCAATAAATCAGCAGTAAAAAAAAAAAAAAAAAAAAAAAAAAAAAAAAAAAAAAAATAATTANTAATTGGCAGGATGTACGTTTTTTTTTTTCTTCTTAATTCTACCTGGTTTCTTTCGTGAACGATCGTGTTCAAAATCTGTGTATATTATAGGCCTCTTACACGATTTTTCTATGCTTTTGCGTATTATCATTTCATTTTATCGTTTGTTTCTATTGGAATTTTCTTTTTTTCTTTTTTTTTCTCTTTCTCGAATTTTCCGTGGTCGATCCCAGTGAATAGAATCATTTGAAACTTGAATTTCTGAATGTACAGGAAGTCGAATGTAACCGATACTGATTTCTGGCAGGTCTATCGACATCGTTTTCGTTCGTTCAACATTCTTATCCCTTATTCTCACGTATATGTATTTATATATGTATATACAAAGTGAATCAAACGATTTTTTTTACGAACGTAACGAGCGTAATGTGCTCTCGTAATCTATTTCCTACGAAAATTACTCTGATCGCGCGCGCAGTTTGAATTTGAATTAGAATCATCATGTCCATATCAATATGTTTACCCTATCTGTGTGCTCTAAAATGAATGACACGTTATACAAAAGAACTCATAAAAATAAAAGCAAGAAGTATTTCGACATTTAAACATCATTAGAAAAATACTTTTCCTTTTCAGTCTTTACAAGTTCTTTTGTATAAGTCATTTTTTAATATTGGAACACACAAATATGATCAGTCATTCTGATATGATCTATACAAAATTATGAAAACACGTTTGCTTCTTGCACTTACATTAGAATCTCATTTCGTCTGACAACGAGTGGATGATACCATCCTATCACTCCCTAAATTATCCCTGTATTTGCATATCATTCTTACAAATTATCATCATCATTGCCATCATTTTCGTCTATCGTCGTTGTCATCGTCATCGTCCTTATTGTCACCGTTATTGTCGTCACCATCATTATCATCACTATCACGATGATCATGATAATTTCGTACGGTATTGTCACCACAATCATCGTCACAATTCACACAATTGACTTTCAGCTTCCATCGTTATTGTTCACATGCGTACACATTCGTTATTTAATCTTACTAATCGTTACACTCGTTAGTGATAAGAGAGAGGTAACACTTCCCTCAACTTTAGAGCAAGCACATTTTGATCATGGTAACAAACGTGTACGCAGTTTTTACGATTATCATTGCAACCATTCTACATATTGTACATCACCTTTACCGAGTCTCGAGCAATCGCCACGCCATCGTCATCCCCGTACGAATGCAGTTTGTCGTATTTCAGTTCAAAAATAAGTACAAAAAGAACTAAACTGCTTTCTTAAAGAACGTTCCCTAGCGTGAAACTTCTTACAGTCTTTGCTGCGACACACGTAAAAGAGACACGGACGCGTCGAATACTGAACTTTCCCCGGAGGCAAATATCCGAAATTAAACTCCCTCGCGAGGAGGGGTAAAATAAAAAAAAAAAAAAATAAAGAGAAAAAATGAAACAAGTCGATTGAAAAATTTGAATCCCCCTTGTACAATTCTCATCGTCGATTATCGTTTTTCTTCTTCTTCTTCTTCTTCTTTTTTTGGTCTAGTTTCGTAAACGGTGCGCGCGCCTCTAGGAAGTGGTATTTTCGTTACGTGGCAAATGAAATATTCTCTTCTCTAAAAAATATCTATAAACGGATTTATATCACAGGAACGACCAACTCTGTTTTTCTTCTTCTTCTTCTTTTTTTTCTCTTTTTTTGATGGCGTTCGAAACACGAACGAAACGACGAAAAACAGAGCTGTTCACTCCGATACGATTATCGAACGTGGACTTTGTCCATTTGGATGGATGTTGTACGATTTTTTTTTCTTTTTTCTTTTTTTCTTTTTATCTATCACCGTCTCAATTTTTTGCTTCCGATACGCCTCTACTTTCTTCGTTATTTTGGAGGAAATCCTTTTTAGACTCTTAGTTTCTTTTTAGATTCTTAGATACTTAGTTTGTTTTAGATTCTTAGTTTCTTTTTAGAGACTCTTTTAGTTTTCGCCGACTCTCCCCTAGGAATAATGTACTTGAGAGTGGCATCTGGAACGAAACAATCTTTGACAATATGGACGATCCTTTCCCCTACACCGCACTCGCTGTTGTTGCTTTAAATTCATTCGACTGCACCAAGTATCTCAATTTTTTTTTCTTTTTTTCTTTTTAGAAATCTCTAATGATATTTCCCGATCGACGTACATAGTCGTTTATTTGCGTAAACATTCGCGAGAAATCGTCGTTGGACACGAGTCCATCATCGGATTATCCGAACAGTCGTAACCTTGTCGAGAAACTTAACACCGTACAGAAATGTACAAAGAATCCTTTTCCCCTTTCTCATCGAGGCTTTCAACATTTCGCCTTCGTCGCGTGTATCCTGATCCTTATTTCTCTTTGTACGTTTTGTCCGTGTTATTGCTAGGCTGTGTTGCGTTGTTCCTACTTTGTCCTCAGCGTTCATTCTATTCGTCTTTCAGCGACGCTCTTTAAAGCTGCAACATGGTGTCGAGAATAATAGATATATATATATATAAAAAGATAACGGCGCGGAATATACGCGTATTCTTTAAGCTTCGTGTGTATTAAGCGTTCGAAGAAACCAGAGAGCAGGCCAGGTTCGTTCATCGTAGAACTAACAACGCGCAGAGATTTGTTCAGCTTTCGAAGATCGAAAATTTTGCACGTACCGGCAAAAGAGATGACACAAAGCGATCGTGTATTAGTAAGAGAGAAATTACAGGAGAGCAAAGAAGCAAAGAAAATAGAGATGAAATAGAGAGCAGCAAGAAAGGGGGGCATTGTCAACGTTGTCGTCGTCGTCATCGCCGGTCGTCGTTATCGTTGTTGCTGTTACTTTGTTCATTCCTTCGTCGTTATTTGCTGTTATCGTTACTGTTGTTGCTATATGCTGTTATTATACGGTGGTAATACAACTGGTCGATCCAATAAACCTGTGCATTTAAAAACAAGGAACAACTGCGTACGTTTATGATTTATAATGGGATTAGGCACGAAATTCGGATCGTAAAACGACCGCGTCTAAGTCGTTCGATGTAGCCTCTCATTGAGATTCTCCCTCTTTTCCATCCCTCCTAAAGTTTCATGAACCGCTAATAGGCACGGTGAAGAATTCGCGAAACGGCAAGTCCAGAAACGAAGCGATCGATTACACTCTCTGAACACCGCTCAGAACTCAACTATTACGGCTGAGCAGGCTGCCAATCCCTAGAATTCAAGTCTATAGGCACTGCAACTAGTCTCGTGGTCCTGCAGGTTAATCGTACACCGGGACGCGGAAGGTGAAAGGTCAATGTGGTTCGCAGCGAGAGCCTCTTCGTTGTCAGCTACCCAATAGCCCAGAGTATCGGTATCGTAAGTTGGGATCATAGTTACCTCTACAACAAAGATCACTACGTTAATAACGATGAGAAAAATGATAGCTTCAGCTCACAAGTATTACAAGTGTTATTAATTCTCGATATAATGTATTATTAGATTTTATTCACCGATTATTTATTATTGTATAAATATTATTTATTAAATGAAATGGAACTTAATTAAAATATATATTTCATTATTACTTATAATAAAATATATATATTTTAAATAAAATGGAATTTAGACTTCTTCAATAAAAGCAATGATTCGATCAAAGATGGCGTCGACTAGACCCGAAGAACTTACCGAGATCTTTGTCTTCCCAGGATCTCTTCGCTTCCAATAAAGCATCGTAGACCTCGCGGCTCGGCTCGGTACCGCTGAACACGTAATATCTCGCGCGAACTCTCTTGAAGAACTCCAACGAAGTGTAATACGAATTGCCGTGATGAGGTACGTAAGTTAGATCCACGTAGACAGGTTGTACTTTATTCTTCGAATCCTTCAGCTTCTTCTCGTTCTTGCCCGGGCTCTCCGAGCGTTTTTTATTCTTGATATTCTCCGACAACACCTTCTTCGCTTGCTTCTTCTCCTTCTTCGGTGTCCCAGGCGTACCCTTGTTGGAAATCTCGTTGGTCACAGGGGCCGGCGAGGGTAATCTCAATGGTTCGCCCCAGTCGTTGATAGCGTCGAAGTTTAATCCGAGATTGTCATCGGGATTTGTACTTGCATTCACGTGGGTGTTTGCATTAGCGCTGACGTTAGTGCTCGCTGGTTGCGACGCGTTTTTCAGGTTAAACTTGTGCGGCTGAATAGGAGACGGGAGTCCTAACGGAGTCCCCCAACCATCCAACGGATCTTTCTTCGCATCGGATTTCGAATCTTTTTCCTCGTGATCGTCCGATCTGCCACCCGAGTCTGACGCTTCCTGACGAACACTGCCGTTCGTGTATCTCGCTGATATCGTCTTACTCTGTGCGTCAGTGGTTTCCGCAGTGGTTTCCTTCCGCTCCATCGACAGAGCCTTTTCAAAGTCGAGGCCGGCCTCGTCGATGTACTTCTTCGGGTCAGATTTCTCCTTGTACTCACCGGCGTACTCTTTCTCCACCATGAAACGTTTAAACGAGTAATCACCCTGCTCCGTCGAGACGGACGACTCGCCAATTTTCCGCACGCTCTCGCCTGATGATAGATCTTTCGCGGTTGGTAACTCGCCGTAGACGCTGCTGCTCATCGCGCCACTCATGAAGCCGGTTTCTTTCTCTTTTTCCCGCAAGGAACGCAGGAGAGGGCTGTCAGGAGCCATCGAAGATTCTCCCGATTCTTTACTGGGCACGTACTCGTCCACCTTCACGTCCACTTTCTCCGCTAGTACGACAGTCTCTCCTTTCTCATTGGTGGTCTCCGTTACTTCGCGAGTGGTCGTCACGATCTCGCCGTCGTCAGACACTGTTTTCGTCGTGGTGATGATCGTTCTGATCACCTCCCCCGATTTAAATCCTTCCGGTGTCGCTGTCATCGACCTACCTTCTGATCTTCGGTCCGGCGTTGATCTACCTGACACGTCGGGCGCGATATCACGTATCAGAGGAGACGCCGAATGTTTATCCAACTGCGCGTATCTCGCCTCCTCCTTTTCGGATCTCGTCTCTTCGATTTTCTTCTCCTCTTTCTTCCTTTCCGCGGAGTCTTCCGACTTCACCGTTCTGATCGTGGTTTCTTTAATTATGGTTGCCTCGTCGCTCAAAATCTCGCTCTGTTTCCTCGCTTCGGTTGTTAGTTTCTCAATAGTGTCTTTCGATATCTTGCCGTCGGAGTCTATGAGGGTTGTCGTGGCTCTTTTAACGTCACTTAGGATATCCGACTTTAGTGTCTCTTCGGTTAACTTCTCGCCGCCTGTAATCACATACGTTTTCGTTTCTGTTCTCACGGTTTCGATGGTCGACGGAAGTGTCTCCTTGCTCACGATCTCCTTTATCGTCTCGAGATCGTCTGTGTCGTCGATTTCGCCGCCCTCGGGAACAATGACCTCTCGCTTGATAACTTTCGTAATTACCATCGGTTCGTCCGACTCGATGATCTCTCGCTTTATAACCTTGCGAATAGTTTCGGGCTCGTCGTGGTCGGTCACCTCCCGCTTCACGATTCTCTTAACCACGATCACTTTGCCATCCGGTGAAATTTCCCGTTGCTCCTCGGTCGCTCCCTCTTCCGCTTCTTCTCTATCTTTGATAACTCGTTTCTCCAATTCCTCGAACTCGAGTTTCACCGAGGACAATGGCTTACTCGTGGCCACGTCCGACTCGATTACCTTTTTAATTATTTCCGTTTTATCCGTCACCTCTGGTTCACCAATTTTACTCTCTTTCAGCAGAGTGACCACTTGCGGCTTCGATTCTACAGTTTCTGAAACAGATGCAGTTGTCTTTTGCGTTACTGTGGTTGTAATGGCAGAGCTGTCGATAGTCATAGACACAGCATCTTTATCGGGAGAGACATGATCCGTTGGTTTGCCGGTAGATTTATCTTCCAACTTCTCCACCGTGGAAGCTGTGGGCTCAGAAATCGAATCGGGCGTACCGTCGCGAGTCACATCGGGCGTTGATTTTCCTGACAGCGTGGTGATGTGAGTCGTGCGTATTTCCGTCACTCCGCCGACAAACGCTTTGTGGAACTGGCTCTCGTAACTTACGGGATAATCCGTCATCGACGTTTCCATTTGGCTTTCACGTGGTCCCGAATACTCGGTGGTCTTGTAATCGTAAGACATCTTCCTCTCCTCGTGCTCTGGTTCGTATCTAAGCTCCATAGATTTCTCGTAACGATAGCCATCCTTGCCATAGCTGTCCTCCGTCTCGTCCTCTTGGTAATCTATCTCCGGGTCGATCACGGACTCTCGAATGAGCTTCCTCTTCAGAATGATCTCTTCGACTATCTCCAGGATGATGTACCGTGGCAACGACGATCTCATGATGATTTCTTCGAGAATATCCTCGGTGATCTTCTTCCCCTGCTTGATGTAGTCTTCCTCGAGCAATTTCTCCATCTCGATCCTCTTCTCTTCCGAGATCGAGATTTCCTCGTCGATGTGCGGCTCGGAACGTACAGGACTGTCTTGGGTAGACTTGTCGGAGGCGATCATTTCGGAACTCACGCTGGAGCTTATCGAGTGATCCATTTTCTGCTCGGACATGTCTAAAACGGAATCTCTGTTAAGTCTCATCGTTGCGATGACTGTCTCTACGATAGTCATTACTATCAGCTCCGAGACGGAGTAAGTTTTAACTATTTCTTCTATCACGGTCATCGTGATCTTCTTTCCCTTATTTATATACTCCTCTAAAATATACTTTTTAATATTCGCTTCTTTTTCAGGCGTTATTTTCATCATACTTTCTCGATCGACCTGCGCTTGGTCCATTTCAACACTTTCAGACGATACTTTATACTTATCATCGATAATAGACGGCGATTTGTCTTTATCTAAATCTTCCAGCTTCACCGGCGATTTTAATGCCCCTTCTTTGTCTGGCACTTTGTCAACTGGCTTTTTATCATCGGGTTCTTTTACTTCATCAGCTTCGCCTGAATCACCAATGCTAGGCGATTTTGATTTATCAGATATATCTTTAGGTTCTCCCGTTACACTGTCCTTTGTGTCGACCTCCTTTAGATCAGATATCTCACTAGCAACACTGGGACTCTTTGACTTATCTTTAGATTCTGACACGACGCTAGGAGATCTAGATTTCTCAGTTTCTTTAACATCAATCTCCTACAAATCAGGTGTCTCACTAGCTATGCTAGGACTCTTTGATTTATCCTTAGGCTCTGATGCAACGCTAGGAGATCTAGATTTTTCAGTTTCTTTCACGTCAANTTTTACATAGATTCAAGCAGTTTGTCTTTTGAATGTTGCTTCAGTTTCTCAATCATCATATGTGAAATACTCAAGAAGTAAAAGAGTTTTTCTTTTTTAATATATTCATAAATTTAATTTTGAAATTGATCAGAAGGGATGAGCGCGACTAGCAAAGTAAAACTTTTACATAGATTCAAGCAGTTTGCTTTTTGAATGTTGCTTCAGTTTGTCAATCATCATATGTGAAATACTCAAGAAGTAAAAGAGTTTTTCTTTTTTAATATATTCATAAATTTAATTTTGAAATTAATCAGAAGGGATGAACGCGACTAGCAAAGTAAAACTTTTACATAGATTCAAGCAGTTTGCTTTTTGAATGTTGCTTCAGTTTGTCAATCATCATATGTGAAATACTCAAGAAGTAAAAGAGTTTTTCTTTTTTAATATATTCATAAATTTAATTTTGAAATTAATCAGAAGGGATGAACCATTAGCAAGGTAAAACTTTTACATAAACTCTCAAATATGTAGTTTGTTTTTTGAATTTTGCCTCAACCATTATATGTGAAACACTCAAGAAGCAAAAGATTCAAATAGTTTTGTATCTTGAATGTTATCAATTCTGATGGTCAGTTTCTGATGTTACCCATCATATGCAAAATATCTGAGAAGTAATAGAATTCCTGCTTTTCAATCAATTCATAAATTTTGAAGTTGATCAGAAAAAATGAACTTTTGCTGATGCAGGTGAAAGTAAGTAGCCCGGATTATGCGAACATGAACAAGGAGGAAGTACTAGCTGATTTCATGCTGCGAATCGAGCACTACCAAGAGAAATATCAACCATTGGACGAGAATCAGGAAAGCGATCTGTCCTTCATGAAAATTTACAACACTGGCGAGAAAGTGCTGGTTCACAAGCATGTGCTGATTTCATGCTGCGAATCGAGCACTACCAAGAGAAATATCAACCATTGGACGAGAATCAGGAAAGCGATCTGTCCTTCATGAAAATTTACAACACTGGCGAGAAAGTGCTGGTTCACAAGCATGAGGGTCACATACAAAGTAGGATAGTTTATTATCTTATGAACATCCATATAGTGCCACGTACGATCTATTTAACTAGGCATGGCGAGAGCGTGATGAACCTCGAAGGTAAGATAGGCGGTGACTCGGAGTTGAGCGACAGAGGCTGGGAATATGCCAAAGCATTAGCTAGCTACATCACTAGTCAGAACATTCAGGTACATGGCATAATCATGAAGCATGGAAAATAATCTTTGATTTCCATGATTCGATGAAAGTAAACGTAACCTTTTTTGTGCTGATTGTAGGGATTGCGAGTGTGGACTAGCTGGCTGAAGAGGACCATTCAAACGGCTAGTGACGTGAATGCACCTCAAGAAAGATGGAAAGCGTTAAACGAGATTGACGCGGTGAGTTACCTAGGGAAATAATTCTCGTTTATATTGGAAAATTTGGATGGATGAACTTGAATAGAAGACATTGAGATACTATTCCAAAATGATTTTTTTTTATGCTTTTGAACTAATAGAAGATTTTGTATTCTTTTTTGTATTCCATTATATACAATAGTTGCATTAGGTTCGGCAAAAAAACATCTATTTCATATTTCTAATAAAAGATAAATACGTAATATTGAATGGACGATAATAAAAATAAATGAAATAAAAATATTTGCATGTAGGATTATTTATGAGAATGATAATAATTGAACACACTATGCACAGGGTATCTGCGAAGAAATGACTTACGAGGAAATTGCAGACAAGTACCCGACAGACTTTGCTGCAAGAGACCAAAATAAATTCTCGTACCGTTATCCGAGAGGGGAAAGTTACGAGGATTTGGTCGCGCGATTGGAACCGGTGATAATGGAATTAGAACGGCAGGGTAATGTTCTGGTCGTTAGCCACCAAGCGGTTTTGAGATGTCTACTTGCTTACTTCTTAGACAAAAGTGCGGGTAAGTATTTTTACATTTATAAATAATTTTGTTATTTGACATTGGTGTATAAATAATTCGGAAAAGATATTTTTATCAACGTAACACTGCTTAATCTACCTAACAGAGATTAAGAAAGTATATTTTTATGTAAAGTAACTGCTTAATCGACTGGACAAAGTGCGTTCCACGTAGCAAGTACGGAAAGCGCGTTTACGTTACACAGACAGATGTATACTTGGACAAGTGGAGTATCAAAGTTGCATAATTTTAGACCTTCGAGATATCGAAAACAGCGTGATTACGCATACAGAAAAAATTCAAGACACCCCTTTCTTGTTTCTTGTTTTAATTTTATTATGATTAATTGCCGCAGTAAGGAATATTTACCGTGTTTCTTGACATCACTTTTTCTGTCTATGCTGCCGCACGACTTGATGATTCTATTTCTTCTTCATTTCAAAGTATTGAGTAAATTCTGATCATATTTGTCCTCTGTTCTAGATGAATTGCCATATTTAGAAGTGCCACTACATACTATTATTAAACTAACGCCTGTCGCGTACGGTTGCAAGGTGGGACACATTCGATTGCCAATTGACGCAGTGGACACACATCGGCCGAAACCAAAGGTAAAAATGATCAGAATTGACAATAGTAGCAATTGTCTTTCTTCCTCTTGTAAATATATCCTTATGCTGGAACAGAGACAGAAAGAAAGAAAGAAAGAAAGAAAAAGAGGAAAGAATAAGAAAGAGAATTTCGAGACATTTGTTTTTACTTTGCTTGCCGCTCTTAATGAAATACCTCAATTCCTTAAGTTTTTTTTTTTGTTTTAATGTTCCCAGAATGCCTGACCATTATAAGAGGAAAGAATAAGAAAGAGAATTTCGAGACATTTGTTTTTACTTTGCTTGCCGCTCTTAATGAAATACCTCAATTCCTTAAGTTTTTTTTTTTGTTTTAATGTTCCCAGAATGCCTGACCATTAGTGGATTGGGACTACTTTCTCGTATATAATCTTGATTTAATGTATCCTAAATGTCATCCAACTCTAAGCTTTGAATATTAAACACTGCGTTTTGCATGCATTTTTCTATCAAAGTAACAGTAAGGATGTTGGATTGGGACTACTTTCTCGTATATAATCTTGATTTAATGTATCCTAAATGTCATCCAACTCTAAGCTTTGAATATTAAACACTGCGTTTTGCATGCATTTTTCTATCAAAGTAACAGTAAGGATGATATGACTTAAGACGTCGTACTATGCATGTACTTAACACACATGTGATGACATATTTAATAGATGTGAATTTAATATATGTACATATACATATGATGGTACATATCAATTTGTGAGAACTTTGATGTTATACTTGTCAGAATGAGATGTACATGTTTGTAATTATTGGCACACAGTAAAACATTGACAGCAGGAGAATTGCAATTGTGACATTATTGTTTAATAAATCGTATATAATCGTATGGTATTGCGGTAAATCGAGTCTATTCAAACGAACCATTCACACCATCGTAGTGAATAAGTGCTGTGTGAAATAGAGTAAAATTGTTTGTATTTATGTTATGGTATAAACTTATGCGTGATACAACATATACAAATGTATGTTTTTAATGGTACGACGTGTGACCGTGAAACTTATTATTAAAATCTGCTTGATCATCTATGTGCAACATACTTTTTTTTCACTTTTTTTTTTTTTTTTTCTTTTTTTGTTCACCGTGTAGGTATCGTAGAAATGTAGTAGTTACTGCTTATATTGGATTAACTGTCCAAACGATATAACGTTTCGTTGTGAAACTCTTTTCAGATCCCTGGGTATCTAGAGGAACGATTCCGAGAGAAAGGAAAATTACCTCGCACGTGATAACGACGATGTAACACACGACAGAGTTAATTCTAATCGTCGTTACGAGGTGCCGAAGATGCATTCGTTTGGCAGCTGGCTGCCATTCGCACGTCTGATGTAACGCGCGTCCATTTCGTTTCCTATTTTAACAAAACCTAGACGAGATATATCCGAAATTATCCGACATTGTTTCTGTCACGTGATATAAAAGTGTGTTCCTTTTGTTTGATCTTCTGATACGCGTACCGTGTGCGCTAATGTAAAAAATAGCATCATAGGCCTTGGACAAATTTTAGGCCTTGGAGTACACGTTTGAAAAGACAGACAGTCCTACGTAACAGAAACCATGCGAAACAATATAAGTGCATATGTAACATCACGTAAAATTTACGTAAAATTTGTCCCAATACAGAACTTTCTTACATCTAAAACCTTTGAACTTGCCGTTCGAAGTTTGCACTTGAAAGTGACCCCCCAGTTTTGCCTCCAAATTAATTTATTTCCTATATATTTTCAAGGTATTTCGATTCTCCAAATATTTTTATTATTTATTTTTTTTTTTTTTGTTTGTTTGTAAATCGATTGCCGATAGAGGAAAGAAAAAAATCAATTCCCGAGAATATCTTCGCATGTAGTGGTTATATAATGATCATTTGTTTATATACTTTATAGAAACTGTTTTATCGATACTGAGACATGTCCCGGCAATTACCAATTTACCGAGTTGCACTATCGACTAAGAAATAGTTAAGCCGTTAATTAATTTACTGCGGCAACTACCGTGCCGAGCGAGAATCATGTATTTCCGAAGTTTATCGCCTTATATGATAATCTAGTTACTGGTATGAGGGAATATGGATTCCAACACGCGTATTTTTGTCACGAGGACGATCGTGCCGTGTGGAAGACCGAGAACTTTTTCGAAGTGTAATTTATTTTAAGAGAAGTGTACATATTTTTTTAATGTCCTTCACGACGAGAAAAAGAANTTTTTACGTAAAAAATTTCATCATCGCTACCCCCCCCCCCCCACCAGATAACATTACTATATAGCATTATGATAAAGCAGTGTTTTGCTCAAGCCGCTAACGATGATGTGTGTTTCTTAGTTAATTGTCTTTCAATTTTTCACGTTTATTTCCAAAATACACGATTTGAGAAAGGCGACTACTATTAAACAGCATAATGATGATGACGGTGTCATTTTTGTAACTGACAGTCCGCCAAGGTCATCGCCCCTCAGGAAACGTGAAGAGGAGAGGGATCGTGTTGGAAAGGAAAATTTGACATTAAAGAAATATTTTTTGTGATGCGTTTCTCTTGCGGTATCGCTAATCAACTCTCCATCACTGGGGTTGTTCTTGCTGATGGCGACGACTCTAGACACTTAAGTGAGGGAATCTCAAAAGGCCTAACCTAAACCAACCTAAACCTAACCTAAACCAACCTAAACCTAACCTAAACCAACCTAAACCTAACTTAAACCAACCTAAACCTAACCTAAACCAACCTAAACCTAACCTAAACCAACATCAGAACAGTGTCACCCCCATCACAAAGCGAGTTGCAAGCGGCAAACGCTTAACTTTATCACCATCTATTTAGCCATCAGCTACATCTACTGGGGGTTGAAGATTGGCAATGTTGAACGATGCATACGTTGAGTGACGAATACTGCAGAAACTCGATACCAGATGGAGCAATTATCTGCATCATGGCTGCCGGCCGGAGAGAGTCTTGGAATTGGAGAGAGACAGCGGGATTTGAATCGCGGAAGACTCGCAGTGACGTAGGAACTAAGGCAACGGGCGACGTCACAATGGCAACAACAAACGAATTTGGCCCTGATTCTGGTGGTAGAATTAAGGTACTAATCTTCTTCAAATAGAGTGGAAAGTTCGATTCGAATACTTTTGTATTTCTAACCCATACACATTGAACACAGAGTAGCAGGCAAATGTAATATAATAATAACAACAATTAATCAATTAATGTTTCTTGTAATGTTGGAAAGCAGTGAGTGATAGTCGTTTAAATTTTGCTGGATGTGCTTGCAGGGAGTTACGATAGTGAAGCCAATTGTGTATGGCAATGTAGCTCGCTACTTTGGTAAAAAAAGAGAAGAAGATGGTCATACTCACCAATGGACAGTTTACGTTAAGCCGTACCACAATGAGGACATGTCCACATACGTGAAGAAAGTTCACTTCAAGTTGCATGAAAGTTACAACAATCCGAATCGCATTATGACCAAACCACCATATGAACTTACCGAAACCGGCTGGGGAGAATTTGAGATTGTAATTAAGATATATTTTCACGATCCTAATGAACGTCCTGTAAGTATAATCTGTATAATTCTAACTGTATAAGTCATACACAACTTTATTAAAGTTATTTATATTCTAAATAGGTAACTATATACCATATATTGAAGCTATTCCAAACAACACCAGAGATACAACTGGGAAAGAAAAGTTTGGTATCGGAGTTTTATGAAGAGATAGTTTTCCAGGATCCAACGGCTTTGATGCAGCATCTACTGAATTCTAGTAGGCCTATAACTCTTGGTGTTTGGCGCCATAATACAGATTGTATGTATCGTTCAAATTAGTGATTTATTATTTGTTGTTATTTAAATGAATGTAATGAACAATTATTCTCATTTTATTACGCAGTTGAAGCAAAAAAGGAATCTACAATGAAAGCAGTAATAGAAGCAAGAAACAAAATAAGACTGGAAGTCATAGATCTTAAGGAGAAATTGACATTAGCGAAGGAAACAATTGCTAAATTTAAGGAAGAAATTGCCAAGATCTCCAAAGCTGGTGGAAGCTTGTCTGTTGCGTGATTTAAAAATTAATAATTTCTTTAAAATCACTATAGGGAAAAAAGAAAGTACTGAAAGTACTGTTTTCTATATTTAATTAAGGTGTACATAGTTATAGTAAAGACAATTATAAAACAAATGTAAAAATGTAAGCAATTATATGTAATTTTGTAATATTTGTAATTTTTGTAATATATTTGCAATTATATATAAATTTCCATTAAGCACAATGATTCACTATTATTATGTAAATTTCAGTTTAATCTCTTCGATCTGTTACAAATAAAATATTTCAAATTCAAAATAATTTTTATTCATTTTTTATAAATTGAAAAAAAATGAATTTGATTGAAATACTTACAAGAAAGATATAACAAAACAGAACCAAGCTTTTAAAATTACGAATTATTATATACATATTTACGATCGAGAATCGAATAATGCTGTATAATATATATATATTAAAAATTGATCGTATATTCCGTTTCATCAAATGCAAACATGTAGCTTCAAAAATCCTTACCAAAATAGAATCACTAATTGTAAACTGTACAAACTAGTCATTACAATCCCATTAAACGAACGCATCACAAACGATTTCTGGTTTCGTAAGTTTCTAATAGTATGAGCGCATGCGCGAAATTTTTTGGACACTTTACGATCTATTAAATTTTCCAAATCTAACTAGTCATTACAATCCCATTAAACGAACGCATCACAAACGATTTCTGGTTTCGTAAGTTTCTAATAGTATGAGCGCATGCGCGAAATTTTTTGGACACTTTACGATCTATTAAATTTTCCAAATCTCAGATTTATTATCGTTACAATGATAATAAATCTTAGATTTATTATCATCACAAATATCCTAACATGAGTTATTGCATGCCAACATAAATTTTTTGGACACTTTACGATCTATTAAATTTTCCAAATCTCAGATTTATTATCGTTACAATGATAATAAATCTTAGATTTATTATCATCACAAATATCCTAACATGAGTTATTGCATGCCAACATCAACTAGAAATCCTTTCAATAGGAATACCCTGCCTCTTGAATCTTGACGTCGTCATTCTTTGAAAAAATAGTTATCTCATGCAATTAGAGTAAGCTAGACGCAACTACACTATTCTACAGCTTTAGGAGAAAATGAGTTCAGTCATGATAAGAACAGCGGCGGCAACGTTATCTGCTGAAATCGATTAGAATTCGATTTAAAATAGTTTCGTGCACGTTTTATTCACACGCATGAGAGATGACTGCAGCGCCGAACTCAGGCATGACCAAACCGTGAGCTTTTATAATACTTGATCATGCATTTCTAAGGGATCATGTATAGTTTAGGTTCGAGCTGTCTCCAATTTTCAATGCATGCGGTACATATGATGGTACATAGTTACGCAAGGATCTTTCCGTGTCTAAAACCGGCCGGTTGATTAATATTATTACCGACTATCTCTAAATATTTGCTTAGAGGTCTGATTTCCATGATGCAGATCTTTCAGTCTTCGCACTGCCCAACGATCTGAAATTTGCAGCATTCGATCATGATTATTATTTGCCTTGTACCACAATTATGAATTCGATCTACTGGTCAGTGATCTTTAGCTAAGCTGTTTCGCTGATTTCATCACTTTGTTTTCATTCAGTGTTTCACATGTTGTTTTTTTTGCTTGGCTCGATTAATACGACGTAATATTTACGACTGATACGAGTTTCAGCACTAATCGTTGTTATTTTAATGTTAATTCGTTACTTAATTTTACTGAACTTAACCCAGAATGATCCTTCGGTTTACTTTTATGATGTCAATGTTAGCCATCTTGATGCTGCAATCGAAACATCCATATTAGAAACAATTAAATTCGTTTAATATCGCTGTAGTCTTGGTTAGAAAAGCATTTTACTAATAATTTATTGAGACGTGTGAATTATTAAACTGAAATAGCATTGCTCATATCCATATGTACATTTTCTTTGTATGTATCTATATTTCAACTATAATTGTTTGTTGAATTCGTCGTGAACTAGTCATTTCACACAATGTTGCAACGTAATAAAATTTATAGAAATAAACATAACTGCATTCTCACGATTAATTAATCTTACTTTCAATGATTACCTTGCGAAATAACTCAAAGTTAAACTGCCATTGTAAGTATACCATCGTGTATATTTCGCGCGAAATTTAAAACGGTAGAACTTCGTTCATCCGAATCTCGTTCAGACGAACCAAA
Organism: Lepidotrigona ventralis hoosana; assembly: GCA_002806875.1. Classification (NCBI taxonomy): domain Eukaryota; kingdom Metazoa; phylum Arthropoda; class Insecta; order Hymenoptera; family Apidae; genus Lepidotrigona; species Lepidotrigona ventralis. Next base: position 25,791 of record NIPQ01090117.1, read on the forward strand.
GTTACGAAATTAATATCGAGTCTCAGATGTACGAATTCATAAATTGATCAATTTCAGCTATCCTCCGTTTACTATCTTTATTAGCAAACAAATAAAAATAGAATGTTAGAAGAAGGTTAGAGACATGTTTGGACAAACGAAGCTTTACCTTTATTAAGATTAAATTTGAAAAAAGTAGTAGTCTCAATTCGTTTTATTTGTAATTACTTCTCAGTCAATTTACGGTATCAAAATCTATTTTTTTTTTTGGCTATTACATTTTTCACCTAAACTCCTACGACTTTTTGAAAAACATTGGAGTACCTGTAACGATTGCGATAAACATGTCTTTCAGTTCTCGATGTATCAATAAATGTATATTTTTATTAAAGTGATTCATTCGCTTATTAATCTTTGACTTTTACTAGTCCAGGTATTGAGTTCGCGATTGGCGCGTTAGCAGCTGTGGGTGCTGGATTCTTCACGAATCCAGTCGACGTGATAAAGGTACGCTTGCAGCTACAAGGGGAGCTAGAAGCACGAAATACATATAGGAAAATTTATAAGAACACCCTGCACGCGGGTTATGTGATTGCGAAACACGAGGGCGTGTGTGCTCTACAAGCTGGCATCGTACCGGCTCTGTACTTCCAAGTGGTGCTCAACGGGATACGATTAGGAGCGTATAATACGGCGAAGAAATACAACATAATCACCAATGACAAAGGGAATACTGACATTCTGAAGACTGCGTTATTTACTGGAACAGCTGGCTCTGTCGGTGCTGTTCTTAGCAGCCCATTCTACATGGTAACTATGCGTCTACTATTTCATAAATTATCTCTATATAAAGTAAGAGTCCTTAGATCATATCAACAAGTAACTCGCATTGCAATTGATATGTTAATTTTTACAGCACTTCAATTCAAAATGAGCAATTTCATATCACACCCGTTTGTTTTTTTCATCTAACAGGTGAAAACACAATTACAGGCGCGTTCAGCACAATCTATAGCCGTTGGCTATCAACACAATTATACAGGCACCTGGTGCGCATTCAAATCTCTGTGGAAAGAAGGCGGCATAATCGCTTTGTATCGCGGCTGGTATGCTAATATACCACGCGTTTTTGTCGGCTCTGCGACACAGTTAACTACATTCGGTTTGGCTGCGGATTGGTTACGCTCATTACAAGTGAGTGTTTCTTGCGGCACAGATTAAAGTAAAGAATATTTTATACTTTCTTCTTCTTCTTCTTTTTTTTATAGATGTTTACAGATCAACCGATACTTCTGACCTTTGTGGCTTCTGTAATCGGTGGAAGTTGCGTGGCTTTCACTATGCAACCGTTTGACGTCTTAGCAACGAGGTTGTACAACCAGAGTACGTATAATTTAATTAGAACGCTGTAAAAATAATTTTTCCTGTATTGATCGTTCTTGTAATTGAACGCAGAGACGGACGTGAGCGGGAAAGGTACATTGTATAACGGACTTCTGGACGCAATCATTAAAATAGTACGAACAGAAGGTTTGACTGGTCTGTACAAAGGAATTTTTCCGACATGGATGAGAATAGCACCGCACACAGTACTTTGTCTAGTATTCTATGAAAAGTTAGATCAATTGTACACCGTACTTCAACATTAACGATTGTAAAATACGTAGGAAAAATTTTATAATTTTTGAAGTATATTATATAAAATGTAAGTATATAGTACGAAAAAAATAAATAAATTTCTTACACGGGCAGTGAAACGTTTCATTCTTTAGTATGAAACAGCTATACATTTAGAAATAATGACTCGTTTACTGAATATTTTATCAATGCTGTCAATGATTTTAATTAAGTAAGATACGCCGCGCGTATTTTAATTGCAATTTTCATCGACAAAATTCCTAAAATTCAATATTTATCTTTCGACGTATCTGAAAGTAATCGAATTCAAATGTCATTCGAGTATTTGAAAATATGCAATTACTTAAGCCTTATAAAAATGCGGTAGAGACGATATTGCATGGCTGCAATTTAAGAGCACAATAACAAGTAAAAGTACAACGAACTTCCTATATCAATTGTAAAAAAATAATCCTTATTAATTAAATATGTACATAAACCTTATTGTGAAAAAATTTGAAACCTATCTATTCGTTAGAGGTGTTAGATTAAAAGATCCACAAAGTATCATTTTTTTAAATTTAAGCGTTACGAATGGAATTTGGTCTAGAGTTGAATCCTTGACTTATTGATGCTGCTACATCCATTGTGTTCCTTCCTCTCGTCTCAGGTAAGTATATCCTATATAGATTAATATTATATTATTAAAGGACATATTACAAGTGATTATATCATAATTCAATTTTTTTGTATGTACCTCACGATTTGCCCTAATAATAAAAGAAATCCAGCAAATATTAGAAAAGTATATGGTCCTATGACGCTTTCTACTATTGGAAATGTCATGCCTACTAGAAAATTTCCACCCCAATTGCAGACACTTCCAAGTGCCATAGCTATTGGCCTGGGACCAACGTCAAATAATTCAGATCCAATGAAATACGGTATTGGTCCAAGGCCGATTCCATAAAATATCACATAAACCAGAACGGCTATCGTGCATATTACAGGCATGTGTGATGATAGATGCTGTAAGGATACAAACGATTATTTTACAAACTTGAACTTTGAATTTTCAATGTTTTCGAGCTTTCGTATTCGAAGTAATTTTACTTACAATCAACAAAATAGAAGTACATAGAACGATCAAACATCCAAAGCACAAGTAAATACTGCTAAGTAAGACACCTTTCCTGTTAAAAGATGACATCACTGGTACTGAGGCAAGTGCCATGCCAATGTTAGCTGCACCAGTTCCAAGAGTAGCGTATTGTGCTCCAGTGATACCAAGTCCGGCATCGATAAATATGGAGTTAGAATAGTAAAACACAACGTTTATGCCGCTCATTTGTTGCCCGAATTGTATCATACAAACTAAAAATACAGGAAGCTTCAGACTTGGATCACTCAAAATCCGCTTAATCGTCCAAGGTTCAGCTGTTGTTTTTTTTTCAATTTCCTGTTGCAGACTAGAAATTTCCACTTCTAGCAACATTATGTCCATTTTACGTATTCTACTCAGTTCTGAAACATTAAAGAAAGATTTAAGTGCTACTGTGAATATATTGTGAATACACTACTACAACACCAGTATTTGCTAACCATCTAAAGCTTTCTGCTTCTGTTCCCTGATTATGTACAGATATTTAGGACTTTCTGGTAGAACAATACTTGTAAGAATTAAGGCATATATGCACAACGGAATAAATGCTCCTAGCATATAATGCCAGGAATTCTCAGTCCCTAAAACTGTATTGAGCCCTGCAATTTGTCCTAAAAACACTCCACATGTAATTCCCAATTGACATATTACTCCAACTGCACCCCTTAGCCTAAGCGGCGCAATTTCTGACATATACATTGGTACTATACTTGTTGCAAAACCTCCAGACAGACCTGGAAAAGTGAAAGATTTTCATATAAAAAATCTCAGCCAAACTATTTAGAATTTTTGAAATTAGTGGTTTTAGACTTACCAACAAAAAATCGGCCTGCTAAAAGAATTTCAATTGAATTTAATTTGAGTATTAGAAAAAACATCCCAGCTCCTATAATACCAAATATGTTTCCGACACATAATGCTCCTTTCCTTCCGTATCTGTCTGCTATCCAACTTGAGAGAAACGAACCAGCTGCTCCACCAATGAGAAAAATTGAGACAACACTAGACCAAACTATTTTCAAACCGCTTTCAGATACGTCTATGTCATATCGTTCCTTAATACTTTCATTGCAAAAAGCTCCCACTAGCTGCAATTAATATAAATATGTATTTAAAGCGTTCTTTATAAATTTTTGTAAACTCTAAATTGAGATACCAACATGGGCTGCATTATTTAATACTCCTATGTTGTATCCTGCTGGAACAGCTGATCCCAAGCAGCAGGTAACACCTGCCAGAACTAATACAATGGTCCATCCTCCTGGTGCCTAAGAAAAATAAATGCCTCTCCGTTTTTAAAATGTAATTACAAAATAAAAAGTATCATTTACGTACTCATAAATATTTAACTTCCAACATAGCTCATTCTTGAATTAAATTAAAATAAAACTAAACAATAGCAATTCCTATATCTCCAGTTTATTGAACATTTAAAAAAATGCAAATTACAAAACAGTGTGATCATTTCAATATTATTGGTGATCTTTACCAATTATTGTGTCATGTCACATTAATAATTCATTAAAATGAAATGTAATAAAATAATGAAATTTAAGTGAAGTTATATAATGAAATGTTATATAATATCATAGCATATTAAACATGGCCAAAAATATATTTATATAACATATAAAAATCTGTGAAGATGAATAATGTTGAGTTATTGTAGTATGATATATGTAGTATATGTAGTATGATATGTAGTATATGTAGTATGATATATGTAGTATGATCATAGATTATGGTGGTGCAGTGCAGTAAATCAAGTGATATAATTTACATGATCAATATTATGAGTAATACAATAAAAGATACAATATAACACAGTATTGAGTAATACAATATAACACTGTTAAGTTTGCATTTCTCTTAAAACAGGTAAAATAAGAAAAAAAAAAGTATATACAAAACCAGAAAACCATACCACTGAAACAATTAAGCATCATAAGCAATTATGTATTGCACCTTGGAAGACCAATCAGTGGTATAATGGAAAAGGCTGGATGGAATGATGGATTAAAATTCAACAAAACCACACATCATTGGTACACCTGGAAACTATTTAGACAACCAATCATGCATTACTAGAACTTTTTAAAATATGGGCATAGATTTAGTCTAAGTTTTTCAGTTATACAAAGTGTGCCTATATAAAAGTATCTTTTATAAAAGATCTTTCCAAAAATGCAATTAAAAATCAAATGTGGTTCCAAACTAAGATGTTACTTAAGTTATCAATATTTCACATAATAGCATTGTTATCATTTGTGAATTATTTTATATCTTGAGTCTCTTTTATCTTGCTAGCTTTTACATAACAGTGTTATAAAATTAATCGCTAGAACGCTTATTTAAAAAACTTATATACTTATTTGTATTTTAAATTAAATATATCATAAGAGGAAAAAAAAGTATATATTCAAACTTGAGATAACAGAAAGCAATATAAATCACAAGTAAATCTTTACTCTTTTGACTGATAAGACAATGATGATAAGTAACGTAATGTACAAATTGATTCCAACGCATGATGAGAACAAATATACTTAGTACTTATGTACTTCTTGTCCGTCTCCTATATGTTTTCGTATCATTCTTACTTATATCATACAGAGGCGCTCTATACAAAGATATTATATATGAAACTCAAGTATTCTAATCAAATATTGTAATAGTGTTATATGTTTATCATTATCTGTGAATTATTTTGTATACTTCTATATAATGATACAAGTGTATCATTGATACATGAATCAGGAATTTCGTTTGAATGCACGTGAAACGAAAATTATTAAGCTGGACATGCTTGGTAATTTAAATTTCATTGTGTACTCACTGATCTTTCGTCTCGATTATCCGAATTAGTCTGATGATTAGATCGCTCAGCATCCGCGAGTACTGCCGCATGACTATCTGCAATTGCAATTGATCATGACACTGAAATATCTCAATATTACGTTAAAAAAAGAAACAATTACGTTAACAAAGGAGATACGAGATCATTCTAAATATGCCTAAATATGTAAACTGAGCTCAACATATTGTTGTACAAGGATCATTATCCTACTAGAACGAAAGATTTCGCGAAAACAATATTTCGCGAGGGGAATATGTAATGAAAGTAGAACAACTGTCGACAGGCTCGAAAAAGTATTACCTAACGCCATGCTTTGTACAGCACGTGACACTGACACGATGTCAGAACGGTAAATAACACTAGAGAACCGGAACGCAACTACTGGCAACGCGAATATTGGCTTCGGTTTCGACTTTATATATACATAGCATATACCCCACTGCATATAAAAAGAAATTTGTTTTCTTTTCTTTTATACTACTGGCGACAACCTGTAAGTATATATTTCCCGGTGTATATTTCAAAGCAACTTTATTTTGATAAAGGAAAGTTCAAAAAGTGTACGTCGAGACAGAACACACCCAGGTCTGCTCAATTGAATCGACTTTTCCTTGGAAAATGTTACGTAGTGGGTAAAATACGTAACCCACGATCCTACGAACGTGAATTGAATCTGCATTCATGAAATAATTATTTCGTACGTGTGTGAACGAAATTATTTGAATACTTTATTCGAATGCGTTAGAATTGCTTCTAAGAAGCCTTCTGAAATTTGATCATTGATGATTATTATATTTCAAAATATTCGAATGTTAGGTTGTTCGTAGAATTCGTAACGAAAACACTAGTGTAATATTCAACTAAATTGAAAATAATTTAACTGGCATAATATTTAACTCAATTAAGAGTAAATTAACCAGCATAATAATTCAATTTACACAACTTCACGAACTTTTTGTCTTTTTTTCAATTACAAACTTTTGTGAACTATATATATATATATATATATAGTTACACACACACACACACACACA
>NIPQ01090119.1:0-10652 GCA_002806875.1 Lepidotrigona ventralis hoosana
CGTTTTTTTTTTTTTTTTTTTTTTTTTTTTTTTTTTTTTTTTTTTTATTTTCGACAACTCTCCGCCGAACTCTCCGCGCGCCTTTGTCCGTCCGCGTTTTTTTCATTAGATTATCTCGCGTCCCGTAGAAAAGTCCATTCTGTTCATCAACAAAGGGGACACAGCGTAAGAAAATAGAAGACCACTAACGATGCTCTAACAACGTTGTAACTCTCGCAATACGAACAGCGTTTTCTCTTCGAATGAAAAAAACGATGGACAGGGCCGGAGAAGCATTCTTCGACTCTTGACGTACTTAGTAAGAGCGAAGGGGATGATTTTTATAACAATCTGTATGATAGACGTGAGAATAATTTTTGCATATTCGTGGAATATTATAGAAATGCGCGTACGCAATATAAAATGTTACCAAAACATAAATAACAGCCCTTGCAATGATTCAACGAAATACTTCTTCCCCCTGATTTTTTAGATAAGTGAAAAAAAAATAAAAACATAGAATCGCAATTTTTCAAAAAAAAATATATGACGAGCTCGAGTTGAAGATATCCATTTCAAGGCAGACTGACAATTTTTATTGAACACTATTGTTGATAGTCGTTGCTTCAGAAGTATCCTCTTCGATAAGATTTCTCGATTCGTCTTTCCTCGCTTTGCCGTCGTCCGTCTCTTCAATTTCATCAGCACTGGGACTATGAACTTTCACATCTCCTTCAAGTTCCTCTTCCTCCTCTTCTTCTCTCGGCGCTCGTACGAAATGAAAATCACATTCGCGAGGGAACGTTTCCTCAACCATGCCAGGTATAGCACTTCTGTAGTAAGGTATCTCCGGTTGCCGCATGTTTATGGTTGTTAATTCCATGGCTGTTGCACGCCCACGATCCACGTGGATCTTGCAGTACGCGTTAGACGCCAGCCTTTCAGTCTGTCTCACTCCAAACTACGGACAGCCAGGTATTCAACATTAACTGGACAAGGGCTTTACGAACCCTGCCTCTTGTGTCCCATCATTTATTGACAGAAAATTTTCGAAAATCATGAACACGCAGATGGAATTGTTGAACAGGTGATTTTATGAATGAAATTAGTAGAGAAAGAGCAGAGAGTGAGAGAGAGAGCAGAATTTTTAAATAAATTCAGTTTTCAGATTCTTCCGCGAAGAGACATATTTTTAAATAGATTTAATAGATATTTAGATGTTTAATTTAGGTCAAGGTTCGTTAAACGACGATCCGTGAAATTCGATATTAATTGCAACAATCGCAATATTATTTTAGAACACGAGCTGAAATGTAACTGATTGTGAGTATTTGGTTTCGAAATTTGATTGATATTATTGGAGACTATTGTTGGAAATATTCGATCAGTGACAATCTGATATTAACATTGTTAGTGATATTCGGTGCCTGCCATTATTATATACACAAAGAAATTATATTAAGTTATTAGATTCGACAGCCCGTTCTGTCACTAATTCTATTTCACTAATACTCAGTAAGTTTGAGTAATCTCAAAAATTCACGTGACGCGAAACACTCTCAATTAATCCCTGAGCCATCCTATTGATTAATTGCGTCAGGTTGTAGAACCGTCACGTTGAAGAATGCAAGGTGAAATCGCGTTAAAGCTGAATAGGTGGACCGTTAACACCGTTCGGATTAATTAGTTTGTCGCTAGGCGAATATTCGTCGACGGGTGTTTGTCGTGCGGAGTTTGCCAACGTTAGAGAAAATGGAAAGCTGCCTGTGAGACTGCGGGCAACCAGCTAAAATATTAGGTTATTACACGATTTCGTGATCCTGCGACTCGTAGGATTTCGTCGCGCGAATTACGTCGGTGAAATTAGATCACCTATTTCACGCTCTCCTTCCGGGGGATTCCCCGGCTTTAGTAATTTCTTCCACGAATCGTAATTTTTTCCACCAGATCCAAATGCACAGTTTTTTTTCTTTTTCTTTGTATTTTCTTTTCTCTCTCTCTCTCTCTCTTTTCTATAAATATTCTGCCTTGGTTCATTCTTCTACCTTCTAAGGAAATATCGCGTCTCTAAACCTTTTTTCTAGTTTGTTTGTCGTGGTGAAAGGATAGAAGAATATTATTTTATCTCTGTTAAAATAAAAACGCCCTGTATGTTTCTAAGTTGAACCTAATAACACGTTCCGTGCCAATTTTTACTAAAGGTTGATATATTATTACACAATCTTTCATCATCGATAAGTAGTTCTCTTGTTTAGAGTAGCTATCACATCGTGTACCACTTGTGGTACACATGGCACGGAACGTGTTAAGTAACCTCAAGTCCTTAAATTGTCAACAGATAAAAATTCAAGATCTGTGTATCGTATAATGTTGTGCAGGACAGGGGTGTGTGCAAAGGGGTTTTTACAATTTCATATTATACACTCACAATGATTATCCTGCCGGATTGTCGGAGCATGAAAATGGTGAACGGGTGGATGATGCTGATGGTGAGTTCCATCAGGCGCAACACGGCAGCGACAGAGGCTAGAATTCCGGTTAATGCCAGCAGTAACACGAGCTCGAGCAAGGCCGTTATCGCCTGAAATATCGGACGCCATTTAACAGAGGCAATTGCGGGGAGAGAAAGAATCTTGGAACGGGCTGGGGCCCCTTCAATGTTCAACGCGTTCCAAGACAATACGGATTTATATACACCGTAGTACAACCTAACAAAATTGATATTAATGACCAAGGGGACAGCGGGTTGTTCCGTGCTGCCCCTAACTCTTGAGGGATTATTAATTATTAGACAGTTCCAGCAAAGAGGGACATGATCGTTAATTATTACTCGTCGCTTCGTGAGACACGTGACCGCGGTAAATCAATGCGCCCTCTGGAATTACAATCATCAGTGGACTGTACAGAAATCTTGGAAGAATCAATGTTATATTCAATAATAATGATGACGAGATAAATGACTCGATCATAAAATAAATAATTTCCAACAGAACGAAAAAACAAGTAAGAAAATGTATTGTACACTTCACGAATTAACCGACATGCTTCGTAACCTTCAAACTTTGCTCGAAGTCCCCATAACCTACGAGCGAAAACCCTGTCTCCTTGATCATGCATGTTTTTCAATAAGAGAGATCGACTGTCACTGTCAGTGTCTCGTAATACGCGACAAAAGACAAAAAGAGATAGCGATAGAGGACAAAGAGTGTCGGAGTCTCACGCTGAGTATCATTATTTCCAATGGTGCGTTTTTGGCTGTTTTGGGCGCGAGAAACGAGCGGAACGCCGGCTCCTGTCGATTTCATGGATAAAACGTCGATGTCCAATTCATTCCGCGAGTTTCAGCCACGGCGAAGCTACATCCTCATAGCCGCTTCCGGTCCCATTCACAGCACCAACTGCACCGTGACAAAAAAAAAGAGAGAAAAAAAACAAGCAACGACGTGTATTTGGAACCGGAATAAAGCTTTCTGTTACCGAGGGACAGATGGACGAAAATTTGTGTTTGTTGCAGGGATTTCCATGGACGTATAGGGAATATAGTGATTCTGGCGTCACCTGACGGCGAGAATGAGAAAGAAAGAAAAAGTACTATGTTTGTAACTAGACAATTATATTTGGAGATCGTAGTGACTTTGGAATTTTTTAACACGCAATCAGTTTTTAATTTCTGTCTGTTGAGAATGCTTTTAATGATCTGAAACTAGTGAGTTTATATATTATCTATAGCATTGAACGGCTAATTAATAACGTAAAGGAGCATGTGCAGCTGTACATTATGGATAATAATCCAGCTACTTAAGAATTAATTAGTAACGTAAAACATAATCAAATATTAATTACAATATTGATGCATGCGGTGAAATAATTCGAAATTCTGTCATCAACAATACACACCGTTCTCTTCAGAAAAACAAATATCACAATCTAATGCCTACGTGTTTGCTTCAAATATTTTTCCGAAATAGTTTACGAAAATTGATCTACTCCAAAATAAACGGAATATACATATCATTTGATAATGAACGAGACACGAGACTTCATTAAACACGAGCGAAATATCAAACTAAACGAATCAATTAAAAGCAGAGCAAACTAATATACCTAATTAGTGAATTTTAACTCAATTTTAACTTTATTTCGTTTCAATTTTCATTTAATCTATTCTATTCCGATTGGTAAATCTTGATTTCATTTCAATGAAATCGTCGTGGAATCGAGATTCTGATTGTCCGTGATGTTGATCGGAAACATTGTTTTTTTTTGTTCACATCCACCGGTGAAACAAGAGAAACGAAATTCCACGAGGATATTTCGCCGCCCATTTTCAGGCGTTCTTCTGTGTTCTCGAAACAGCCAATCGATGTTTTCAGCCGAAGAGACAGTATTTGCGCGGCAGTGGTCGACAACAGTGGTAAGAAGGCGTCGACAGGTTGTTATTGGAACCGCGGGAATAAGATATCTTCCGGCGAAAGAGAGTAAGACTTTCTCTCGCTCGATATTGTGAATAGGTAGGGGGTTTTAACCTCTCTGGTAACACGTCTGTGCGACTCGAACGTGCTCGCACTGTCGATGGAAAAAAGTTTTCGAATCGTCAGCGCTTTCTCGCCCCTTCCTTTCTTCCTGGTCGTATAAAAATTCCTTGAAATTGCAATGATTTGCAGGAAACGTTCTAACGTTTTTCGTTTTATCCTTTACAATGACGAATTTCGTATTTTGTCGGACGAATTTCGCGTTTTCAATTGACTCGAGGATGACTGAACTCCTGTGCCACTTTACATCGTAAATTTAATATTCGTGTTACGAATATCGCGACGATCATTTTCGTTATTAGCAATTGCGTCCGATAAATGCAATTATTAATTAAATCCAGCATCTAATAAACCGTTCGTCTATTGGGGCAAACTACGTTCCGAGTACTTCCGGTCGACTACACCTACAATTTCCGGCCTCTTCCTCCACCTAATAGACAAATAGAAGCCTGCGGTTTCACATCAGATCGGATATTAATCATTTCCACCTATTGATTTAATCAGTCGATCAAGCAGCTTTTGAATTTTACCAGACGTAAATCAAGAATCTGCCATAATTATAATAATGTTAGACGGCTGTTGCGTGAAATTATAGAAATATGTAGTAATCTTGAAAATTTTTCCAAAAATCCATTCAAAGAGAAGAATTCTTAAAGTATTTAACAATTTTCAACAAGTGGAAGTCAGAATCTTCCGAAGAATCCAAGGAGGATAATTTCTAAAATAACATGATATTCATTATACGTAAAATTTCTGATTGAAATCAAATTAACTGCCAATAGTGCTCAAAGGAGAAGAACTCTTGAAACGTTAGAAATTAGAAGTCACAATTAGAAGTCAAGATCCTTCGAAAAATCCAAGGAGGATAATTTCCTAAATAACACAATATTTTGTAAGTAAAAAATTCCTGTTGATTTGAAATTAAATCGAGTGCTCAAAGAAGAACTCTTGGAACGTTAGAAATTGTCCACAATTAGAAATCGAAATCTCGAAGAATCCAAGGAGGATAATTTCCTAAATAACACAATATTTTGTAAGTAAAAAATTCCTGTTGATTTGAAATTAAATCGAGTGCTCAAAGGAGAACTCTTGGAACGTTAGAAATTGTCCACAATTAGAAGTCAAGATCCTTCGAAAAATCTAAGGAGGATAATTTCCTAAATAACACAATATTTTATAAGTAAAAAATTCCTGTTGATTTGAAATTAAATCGAGTGCCAAAAGTCTCGAAACAGATTTCATTGCATCTCGAATACGAATCGAGAGAAAGAGAGGAAGACAAAGATCGATAAATTTCACGGTACTCTGAAGACCGAGAAACATCCCATCTATAACCTCGGCATCGGGACAAAAGACTGCGTTCGCAAGGAAATAGTCACGCGATGATACATCGTAACCTTCGTGGCCCGGATGAACTTTGAAAATTCCACGGTTGTGTGCCGAACGTCGTAGAACCAGGTCCGGGACGATCCTCTCGAGGATCGAATTATGGGCGTGCAAAATTCCAAGAGGTTAGTATTCTTCCATTTCCGCTTTACACATAATTTTCGTCTAAGCGCGTGTGTACGCGCGTGTAATTCTCGTGTAGGAAAATGGAAAGAGTATGGAATAAATTTTACAGACTTATCGATGTTGTGAATTTGATTACAACGAAACTGATCTGAAGAAAAGTATATAACATGATACTTTAGAAAGACTGCTCTTTATTGGAACGAATTTTATAGATTTGTTAAAAGGAATAGAATTTTAATATTTTAACGCACGCGCGGATTTCTATTAATTAATTGATACTGGTAAAAATCTTTATACCGTTTTTTTGCAAGAAGAAAAAATCTAATATCATCGAATCATCAAATTTGGCAGTTCTGGTGTTAATGAGTATAAATACATTTTCAGTAATCGCAGAGTTTTACGCGTATCAAAGCAAGAGAATACTAATTAACAATATTATATATTTATTTGGGAACGACATTTCTTTCATTATTTGACAAAAGTTTCGGCATGTATGGAATTTTAAATAAAACACGTTAATTATTTCATTCCTTCGAAAATTGTATATGAAATTACTGACTACATTCATTCTTTGCATTTTCACGGTGGAGCGAACGAAACTTTCACGGTTTCCACGAAACATAGTAATGAACAAAATTATTAAATATGACTCGACGAAACAGTACACATTTATTAAACTTGCGAATAAAACGGGGAATATAATATGCAGGTCAGATAACCTCAAACGAAATTCCATTAACAAGATAAAATTCCCTAGATCCTAGTGTCAATATANTATATATATATATATATATATATATATATATATATATATATATATATATATATATATATACACGCGTGTACTGAACAAATTCTCAGCGTTGATTTATTCAGAAATGAAACTTTCTCGTTTTAAAAAGAGAATATCGTTTCATATTTCGGCACGTCCTTTCATCGAAATTTGCATTATCTTGATTTCTTAAAAAAAAGTACGCATGATGTCATCGTTTGATGATCGTTCAATCTGTGTTCCTATTGTCAATACATTTATTATTCATAATTGAGATACTTAGAGGGAATAAGTCTCTAAGATAAATGAATAAACTTTTCATTTGTATACTGACATAAGTCCTAGATCCTTTTAATATTTTATATGAATGTGATGAATAATAATAATTTCTTATAAAAGTTCATTTATCAAAAATGAAATTAAAATGTTTCCGATATACATATTTCACTTAAAAATGTTTTATCATCTGTAAAATGTTATTTGTACAATTTCTCGATTATTGTTAAAAAAAAAAAAAANTTCAGTCGATAATACTGCATCCGCGCATATTTATCGTTGACTAACTCAGATTACAGACGCAGTATAACTCGTCACAGACGATACGAATATAGGTAAATGTTTGGTCAAACATGAGCAAATAGCATGAGCCAACGTATGGTTAGAAATGAGAAAGTAGCATGAGTCAACATATGGTTCATCAGACATAAGCAAGTAGCATAGATAAATATATGGTCAGAGATGAACCAATACTATAGATAAACGTATGATGAGACATAGGCAAGTAGTAATAGGTAAACATATGGTCGTAAAAGTTTACGAATTAATTTGGTGGATATTATTTTCAATGCTGCATGCCCATACATCTGTATTTATATATGCCCAAAATTTAATTCGACTCACCAATAATCTCTGTTCTACGCCGATGGTTTCCACTTCGTTAATTAACAGCTACTTTGCTCTTTTCAATTCTTTCATCACTTCATTTAGATCTATTGTTATATCGCTCCAATGATTGTGTTAAATCTACGACAAAGAAATTTATAAAAAGATATAGAAATAAATGTAAAAATGTAAAAAATAAATTCAATATACGTTTCTTTCATCACTTCATTTAGATCTATTGTTATATCGCTCCAATGATTGTGTTAAATCTACGACAAAGAAATTTATAAAAAGATATAGAAATAAATGTAAAAATGTAAAAAATAAATTCAATATACGAAGTAAGTACAAGATTCCCCTCATGCAAAATGACAATCATTGAAAGGAGAGAAATTATCGATGCTTTCTACTAAACTATATAATTTTACGGATCAATATACCTTTAAATCACTGGTTGAAAAAGATTTATGGCATTAGAAGTCATTTTTCTACACAATTTTCACAATTAAAATGCGGATTCAAACAGACGCGGCGGAGTTGAAGACGCAAAAAATACTAACGCCCTCTGCTTTCCCCTTTTCAAATAAAATTTAAATTTAAATGTACATCGGAATACATTATCACCACGTAGCGGTGAAAGTATGGAACTAATCGCTACTACTGTCTTTGTCACACACATGCGACAATTCATGCTCAGATTCTGTCGTTTTCAAACAGATGGCAACACACAGCTTATTTTATAATGATTTTCTGCTTTATTTAAATAAACTTTACAGAGCAATATAAAATTATTTTTTAATACTCGCAATTAAGTTAAGTAATTATTCGCGATAAGTTAAAAATAAGTATTTTGATTACAACTATAAAACTACTATTTCGATCAGTGGCATTGTAATACAAATGAGGAATTATTGTGAAATACAGTTCTATGATTTACATTTGGTAACTTTATACTTTATTTGCGGTAATTAATCTAAAGTCATTCAGTTCGAACCATTCTTTATTATTCAAATTTCGAACTTATATATTTATTTAATTCCTCGATTTTGAAGAGGGCGCTGTCAAGAAATGTCAACTACCTATGCGGTATGAAAAAGAATGGTAGTTTGACATTGGAGACGGTGTGTTAAACGTGGTATCTCGGTTCACAATGTCGAAAAATGGATTTTATTTCTTCATGCTCGAGTGGGCAAAACAGCGAGAACGTTGTGGTTTATCAGCGCCAAAAGACTTGAAAGAACTTTCGGCGGCTTGCAGCGATGACTGGAAGGTAATGTACATACATTCTAATGTCGATACATTCATCAACAAATTGATTCGATAATTTAAGTGGATGCGTGGATATGTTCTTTGAATAAAAAGTAATCTAATTTAATGCGTATTTTCTAATTCGAAAATGTATTCTGTTATTTCAAGCACTTACGTAATAAATAGAAGGTGATATTCGAAATAGATGTAAATATTTATACCAGTAGAAAAAATAAGGTCATAAGTACCCGGGCCTATACGATTCTAACGTACACTTTTATAAAATTATGTTTCTCCCATTTTAATCAAGAGAAAAAGCGATAATTTCTCGACTTCTCGAAAAACAATAATTTCCTTATCGTCTTAACACATGCTTTAGAGCGGGTCCGAACGAACGCAGGCACCACCAAATGTTAATGATAGAATAATTAAAACAAAGAAATTGACTAAACTATTCCTTTTTTGACACTATATATGATATAATATTCAGAGGAATATATTAAATGCATAATTTTGAATAATTTGTTGGTAATTTTATATTATCATAGAATCTCCCACTGCACGAAAAGGGAATTTATAAAGCCAGAGCAAAACATTATAAGACTAAGGCACAAGTCAATATGAAAGAAAAGAGAACTACAATTGGAGAGAGCTTGAGCGCACTGGAATTACAAGAAAAGAAAGAACAAGAATTTCAGCAAAATATGATTAGGTACATAGAATCTGTTGTCTCGTTAGGTATACTGCATAATAGTAAGTATTCTATATTGAATCTTATGAACTTTTCTTGTTTGAAATATCAGTCAATTGTTTAACGCTTAATATTATCATTTATTACAGACTTGCCAAAGTTAAAATTCTTATTCATACATACAAATTGGTTCTACAGAAGAGATATAGGAATCAACAAATATGACTTTTACCCTGCCGAATTTGCAATTGCAGAATTTAGCCTAGAAAATGGCATTGAAGATGTATATCACGAATTGTTAAAAGCAGTCATACCTTTAGGATGGAAAAGAGATGCAATAGAAATTAGCCAAGAAACACATCAAATTCCTATTAATTTAGAAGAAGGAGTACAAGATTTTTCAATTATGTATGATAAGTTCACCAGATTTTTGGATGCTAGGAAGACTGGAAATAAATATCCCCCATTATTTACTGTGAAAGACTTGTACCCTGCTGTAGAATCATTGCTAATGAAAATGATTGACGACGGCAGTAAATATAAAGATTTAATTAATAATATAGAAATAAAACAATATTAAAACGATATTATTCTAATTTGTAATTGTATTCTAGGGGGATGTTTGGAGGACTACCTAATTTATTCGATAGAAGCGCTATTCGGAGAAATGAGGAATGCTGCTGTAAAGAAAGTGGGCTCCTGCAGTCTTCCTCTTGTAATTGCTGAGCATCGATTTGCCAAAGATTATTTCTCCAATACACGTGGCTTTGAGTGTGAGGTATATATATATATATATTGAGGAATGCTGCTGTAAAGAAAGTGGGCTCCTGCAGTCTTCCTCTTGTAATTGCTGAGCATCGATTTGCCAAAGATTATTTCTCCAATACACGTGGCTTTGAGTGTGAGGTATATATATATATATATAGTATATATATATAGTATTCCCAATCATTCATAGTATATAGTATATGTATTAACAATTTGTTTTGCTTTCTATTTAGTTCCATAAAATTATAGATGTTTCTCAGTATTGTAG
>NIPQ01090120.1:0-26800 GCA_002806875.1 Lepidotrigona ventralis hoosana
CCGGTGGTTCCGGATTGGGTGGCCCTTTGAGATATCAGAACTGCATTCTCTTATGGCTTCGATGTGACATGGTACGTTGATGGGTTTCATTATTTAATATATAGTGTTTCAGAATTTCATTAACGATTGTCTGAAGCGATAGCCTTTGAATCTCAGACATAGTTTCACGTTTAGCTAGTTCAGTTATGTTAGTTTAATTCAGTTTATGGCTTTTCTTGCCTGAGCAAACGATAAGATATATCTTTTACTTTCTGTAGAATGATAGGGAAGTAGACGAACGAAATTATTTCTCTACGAATTTTTGACGTACATATAAACTGGTAATTTTGAAGTACTTCATTATTATTTAATGAAATCGTGTACTTGACATACAAGTTCGAATCTGTTTCTGAGGAAAGGTACTTCGGAAGGATATCTGTAATTTCGCAATTTTTTTTTTTTAATGTTTTTAATCCGGTAGCAGTGTGAGTCAATTTGTAACTTATCTAAATCAAATTCTGATTTCGTTTATTTATTTTCCATTAGGTTAAATCAAACGTTCATCCTCGGTGTCAATTTACACTCTTCCTCGATTTAAATCTAATCTCGAAATCGAAAATCAACGTTTGTCCAAATCACACTTTTTTAATCATTAAATTCCCATTTAAGAGGAAGATTTCAAGTTCTCCTTCTGAATAACGAGGAAAGAGAGAGAGAGAGAGAGAGAGAGAGAGAGAGAGAGAAGGAGGGACTTTGTAACTTTTGTGACTTAGTGCTACTTGATAAATGATAAACGATAAAGCTTATCGGTTGACCATTAAGCTCTGGCCAGTTGTTAACGTGCGGTCCAACCGCAGATAATTCGTCCATTGAGTTTTCGTTCATAGACGAGATTAAATCCTCGTGACGTTTACAACGCGTGTTTGCCTGAATTAAAAATAATTTCTAAATTTTATCTTAGGACTGCGATACACGTGGAATTTACGCCAGGAGAAAAGACGTAAAGAAGGGAAACCGATATTTATGANATCGAAGGTTGGGAAATTTGATTGGTGCACGGTGTACAAAATTTTTTTACGTATTTACATTTTACGTAACGACGAAGGTTAATGGAAATGAATATTCACGCGTAAGTAGAGCATAGAATAGATGTTGGATTCGGTTGGAAAGCAATGAGTGGGTAATTTTTGAAGTGCCGTGTATCTTGCATGTTATCTTGTCGACTACTCTGTAAAAAAAGATTTTCAAAAATTAGACAGCGTTTTTAGAATTGGAGAGAAAGGATTTCGAAAGATGAAACGATTTCTTGCACGATTCCTTCTCTTATTTTTAACCTCGTCGCTTTTTAAAAAAAAAAAAAAAACGGACCCCCAACTGTGCGCACATTTGGAAGCTCTAAATTAACTCGATGGTCACAAGTAGAGAAAAATTTTCAGAAAGTTATTCAAAGTTACAGTTTCACGCGAAAAACTCGCAGTCGATTCTCGCTTCTTTATTAAGCAATGATCAAGGGGCAATTTACCAATCGGAAGTAGAATCAAATCCATCGAGCCTGACTGTCATTAATTCGAGCGGCTGAAAATTTTCACGAAAGCGTGACTGTACTTCTTGCACACGCTTTGGCGGTAAGTCTCATTTAATGACTTTAGCATTAAACCCGCCCTGTTTCTTCTCTGAGTTGCTAACTCGTTACTCAATAAATTAATCGTCAAATTATTACTGAGGCAGCCACCGCTACATATTTCGTACAGGACATGACGAACGAAGAATTTCTCACAATTCTCGCTTGTCTTAGCATCTCATCGTTCTCTTCCTTATATTCCTCTCGTTCCTTTTCCCTTGCTTCGTAACCTGTTCTTTGGCTCTCTTCCTTCCTCTCTGTGTTCCTTCTTTTTTCTCTCTCTCTCTCTCTCTCTCTCTCTCTCTCGTTTCTCCCCTGGAGCCTGATGTCACGAAAAAAACGGGCTGCCTCTCTTTCTTTCTCTTTCTCTGTTCGGTTTCACGCGATAAGAGAGAAACGTGTTCTCTCAGAGCCACGTCTGGCCCTCACGTAACCGTGTACCGTGTGGTCATCAAATAGCGACTCGGGCCAAGTTGGCGTGAATCTTGCGTCATTGACGCGGCTGCCGCCCATGAATGAAATCGTGGAGGCGCACGTGTGCAGCTCGCGAACTCCGCCGGCATTTAAATACGATTTAAAGCGAACGTGGCTCGAGAACGGGTTGCGGAGGTCGCGTTTTAACCGTGAACGAGCGTGAGAACGATTCGTCGTTGTCCAAGGGGGCCGTTCCGCCTGCACGCCTCGCCGACTCTCGCCATTTTAGGACAGGAATCTGCTTTCCCTTTTTCTTCGTCCCCTTTTTTCCCTCAACCTTCCCCGCTTAACTCGCAACTTCGGATATCTTGACTCGAGCTCTTCTTTCGCTCGGCTTCTCCCTATTTTTCTTTGTCCTTTTTTATATACAGAATTTTGAAACTTGCGCTCTGTGACATTTCGGAATTACATTTTCTCGTGCTTTATTTTCTCTCACTCTCAGTCTTATAGCTTTCGTATATTCGTTTTCGATCAGTCTGAAATTTTGGAATTTAGTTTCTCGCGGGACAAATTCAGTCTGAAAATATTTTGCTAATAAATATTCTCCGTAGAATGTCAAATTTAGGAGAAGATATTCATTTAGAACGATATTTTTTTTCTTAATAAAATCCTTGGGTTTCGTTACCACATACTGTCCCAATGTTTCACATCATCAGCGCGTTAAATAAAAACTACTGATTCATTAAGATAATTAAGCGGAATCGATCGTTTAAAATTGTAAATTGGCAACATAATTTTTGAATTAACGGAGCGTTCAATCAATATTTTTAGAATATTAATTCATCCCGTGTGCGTTGCAATTATAATTCCATTGGAGATTATGCTATCACTTGATAATCATGCATAAAAATCATTGTAAAAATCACATGCCACTTGACATTAGAATAATGAACAATATGGACGAAAGAAGTGAAATCGATCTAGTATGAATATTAATAGCCATCTCGATTTGGCATTCACGCATTTTTATCTGATTGCTCGAGCTATGTTAATGATCATCGTCGGTGGTTTGCCATTTAAAATACAATAAAATGTAAAAAAGAGGAAAGTAAAAGGTGAAAGAAAGTGAAGAGAAGGAATTGAATTTTTGTGACTACGGAAGCATTTTGTGATTCTGTGGGATAAAACTATGATCGTGAATATATTATTAGACGGTGTCTACACTGTCTATAAAAATTTCGAGATTCAAAAAAATGATAAGAATTGTTGAAAGTGGAGGAAGAGGAAGAGAAAGAGAGTTTCAGTGGACTGAGGAGCTTTCTATCAAAAGAAGAAGTCTATAGATTTATGTATTTCAAACACACATATTTGTGTTCATCTTGGAAATAAATAAAGTTCTTTGAAATAAAATAAATAAAGTTCTTTGAAAGTCTAATATTGAAGAACTGAAACTAAATTCTAATTTACTCGCATTATAATTCTATTAAGAAGTTTCTCAGTNTTTTTTTTTTTTTTTTTTTTTTTTTTTTTTTTTTTTTTTTTTTTTTTTTTTTTTTTTTTTTTTTTACAAGAAGCACAAGACTAAGAGAATCTTTCTTCTAATCCTAATGAAACAACGCGTAGAGGAAACAACTTCCAAACGCGTGTTTGCTTTCGGCAGGAGCGTGCTAATTTTTCAGACACACACTTTCCACGGTCGCGCGTAATTGTTTCGTGAAAACGTATCCGTCTCGTTACCTCTCAACGTACGTCTAGTTAAATTTGCTCAGTTTTATCGGAATTTCTGATTCGTTCGATGCCTTGGCCTTTCGAAATTCATACGTGTATTTAGCGAAGGGGAAATCGTCGACCGGTCGGGTTGATCAAATATTCGACGTGTTTTAAAGTGGGCTGAGATAACGTCATAAAATTATTTATAACTGGTCGGGAGACGATTCCATCGTATCGATTTATGACTTGTAAATTTAACTTGTGAATTTTTTTTTCTTTTGTGGTTTCTTTCTTCCATTTTTTTTTTTTTTTTTCTGCTGTTATCTTCGTTCCGATCAAACATTTTTAATTGCCGCTGAAATGATCATGATCAAACGTGATGAAATAACCAAGCCGAGGGGCGTTAATGTTAAAAGTTCGTGAAAGTTTCTCTTAATTAGTGGGACTAGGTTTTTTTTTTCTTAATTTAGAAAATAGTTGTTATTGAAAGAAGAAGATCTAAATAATTTGGATTATGATTGCGAAAAATTAAACCTTTTCCTTACTTTGGGACATAAAAATCTAACTCAGATCTTATTCTTTGAAGCACACAGAATTTATAATTTCTTCCTTGTAACCTTTGCTCCCTTATAAAAGGAGTATTTTATTTCTTTCGATTAAATTATAAAAAATTTTTTTTTCTTTTCTGTTTTAAAAAAAATTCCCTACAGGACGTTACGATCCATAAAATCTTTCTGTAAAAAAATCTGTAAATGAGGCATTTAGTTCTCAGATTTAAAATTGGAGTAAATCACTTATAAATTACTAATAATTATTAAATAACTAAGAATTAATTTAAGAATCTTTCTCTTTTCAAAATAAACGAAATTATAATTATAAATAATTCCTGAAATCAATCAACTGGTTAAAAGTGTTATTATCGATGATAAAAAAAAATTCGTTGCCGCTCCTTGAGGACCAAAATGGCCAATCTAACATGATTAATGTAAACTGTATCCCATCAAATATTCCAATGAATGGACCATAGTACTTCTAACGCGACACACATCGAAAATCGAGTCACGTCTAAATGATAGTTTATCGCCTTGGATACACGACATACCTAAGATTTTGCACGAACACGATCTCAAGGACACGGACCTTCTCTAACGCGTTTCAGCTATTAGCAAGTACGTACGAAATGGCAAGGAACGAACAGGAAGGGGAGGAGGAATCAATTTGAAAAACTGTCGAAGGCCACGATGGCCGTTCCTTCTTTTTTTCTAATGGGCACGAGTTAGCTTTCGAGCATAACCCGACTGTCTCATTCATATTGAATCGCTTTTTAACCGTGACGATTTTCTTAATTCAAATTTGCAATGAATTTCGGATTTATTTTATTTTTTATTTTAACACCAGGCTTTACGACAAGTAAAGCAATTTGACGGGTTTCCGATTTTCAGCAAAATGAGCAAAATTTAAAGAATATTTGTATTTTTTCCTGGCAATTTCTGACTTTTGTTAACAGAATAATGACAATATATATTTCAGGCCACTATTTTCTCAAACCCTTAATTTTGAAGTTTCACACGTGATATACCTATGTAGCTTTACGAATCGACTAACTATAAAAGTAGAAATTATAATACGACGAAGATATTTTTGAAAAATGCACCCCGACGATGTACTCTAAAATCGTGTAGCCTTAATTATCCTTAGTTTATCTTACTTTCTCGAGAGCGTTCACTGCGTGTATTGTATAATGTTAATATAATAAACATTTTATAATTGAGCTACGATCCTGAACTTTGTGATTTTTTACAAAATAATGCAATTTCATTCTGTGTTTAACTTTTAGATTCTGCGTATTTTAGTTAAAACTTTTGGTTATTAATTTAGTTTTCTTCTTAACATTGATTGATAGAATACTGAGAAATTGATTTTGAAACAGTCGATTTTGGAAACAGTTTGATAGTTTTTAGACATTTGCACACCGATATAAAAAAATGAAATGTTGAGAGATTTTTACTCGCTGTGACGAAACACATAGAAGTTCGTATTCGAGTAAAAGGCACACATCTTTGAAGTTGAAGATATTTGTACGTAAATTTTTAAACACGCGAGAAATTTGACTTTTTTTGGAAGTTTAAATTGAAAAAGATATACCGTTCGTTTATGAAATGAATGAAATAAATTTTTCAAACGAAGACTGATAAGAAGAATTGTTGAAAGTGAATTTCACAATGACTGTTCGTTCAACAGATCACGTAACAAGACTGTCTGGATAGTGTGAAACTAAGCAGAGAATATTTTCAAAGAGACTAAACACCCACGATGCCTCTGACACGTTCGATTGCCACCGATTCGTGGGTGTGAAATGTGACATTTGCACAAAAAAACGTTGAGCACGTTGGTGTATTAAAATGTGATTGCGCTTACTTGTTAAACTGTCAGGACGAAGGAGAAAGGTATTTCATTTTTGCGAAATCAAGGCTCTTATCCTATCTCCTTAAAAATCAAGCAGATAAACGTGGAAATGTATGTACAATTTCATACGTAATATATATGTAAAATTTTTGAAAGTTATTAATATTTACCATGTAATCATTGAATATTACAATTTTATATCATTGAATTCTTCATATGTTTAAACCTGTTGTACGACGAATAAAATATCGTTATAATTTTACCGATATCTTTAGTAATTCTTTGTGCCGAATAATCAAGAAAGGGATAATATATTAAATTAAATGAAAAAATTGAATTTAAAACACTGTCCAGCTAACTCTTAAAAATTCGATCCAAACTGTTTTCCTTTCTTGTTTCTTTTTGAACGAAGGTTCAAATAAATAAAAATATTTGACTAAAGAAATGAAATACAAAATAGTTTCGAACCTTTTAATATTTTTCCATTGGAAAATATCACGTTTTCACCTCCGGATAAGTTGCTCGTGTTAGCAAAATCGCAATATATTTCCAGAGAGTGTCATCTTCATGGAAGCAAGTATCAAATCGTAGGAAATACGATCGAGATTAAATTGTTCGTGAAAGATAAGAAAGGAAATGAACGCGTTGAATAGAAAATGATGAAACGAATTAAGAAAATATATACAGTTCGTATAGAGGTAATTGGAAAGTAGCCGACGAAGGTTGTAATTTCTTAATATAGATGACACACGCCGATGAATTGCGGTGAATTAATTCGAGGCTCGTTTCTCCGAAATTGTTGCAGAATGTGCTGGAGGACCGTTTGGACAGCAGGGTCGACACGATGGTCGAGACCGGTCTGGTGCAGGAACTACTTGACTTTCATCAGAGATACAACGAGCAACGGATTAAGTCCAACACGTAAGTGCACGAGTTATATCAGTAAGTGCTTCGCATCACGCGAGTCCGGTCTGCCGGTTCAAGGATTTATTATTCATTTTTCTCCTGTTTTCGTTGAGTCCTCCGATCCATGCTCGCCAGACCGTTCGACGAGGCTGTTCGCTTGAAAATTTTCTTGCCTGTTCCTCTCGTTCAAAAGAGCGAATTGATTGATCGTGGAAATTTTGATCGTTTAGATGTATATGCTTTTCTTCCTTTTTTTTTTCTTAATTCAGCTCGATCGAATGAAATCGAACGATATCGAGTTAATTTCGACGATATGTCCCTTTTACTTTAAATGGAAAGTTATGAAGAGAAGAAGAATTTCAAAAAGGAGAACATTTAATTTTAATAAGCGCTGTTGAAAATTTCGGACGGATTTGAAACAAATATCTTTCCAACCTTTTTAAATGCAGTATTTAAAATCGAGTACACGGTCTGCTAACTTCATAACATGCATAGCAAATGTAATTTTTTTTTCCATGAAATTCACGCGCAACGCGTTCCAATACACACGAACGGATAATGCAAATACGTTTGAAACACTGACGCTCCATTATACAAATTATACATCGTACAATTCCTACAGTTTCGTTCGTCAAACACAAACACCAGAAAACTCTCAGAGCAATTTAAAAATTCGCACAGTGGCAATTACAGCTACTTCCCCCACACTTTTCATTCACCGTCTGACCTGTCGATGTATATTCTAAACTTAACAACTCATTTCTCGTACACGTCAATTACGTACCTTGGATCATTTTCTTTCTTGGATCGATATTAACCGGAGACACCTCCACGTTGATTCGCCTGTCACAGAAAATGTTGCTTCCTCTGTTCAATGTCCATTTTTATTCTCTTCGAGTGAATCGAGAACAGTCTCTCTCGAGGTATGTATGTACGATCGAAATTCACGAGCCACGTGTGCATAGTGAGCACGTGATTTGTACGAGGCACGCCTTTGTGAATGAAGTCTCCGCTGCTGCTGCCACGGCTCTCGCCTTACTCGCTTCCGGAAATCGCGAGCGCGTCGACCGGATGCCCGAGAGAAAATAAAGGAAGTAGCCAACCGCGAGGAAAAGTACCGGCCTTCGTGAGGTAGCGCTCGAGTATCGCGCGTGATAGAACAATATAGAGGTGAATGAAACAAGGAAAAGACGAAGTAGGAAAGAGAAAAAGGAATATATAGCTCGAGTGAATGATAATCGCGTTATCTGTTGGTATCTGGAAAGCTTCGTGCAGAGATTCTCAGGCGGTTTTCGCGGTCCGATGAATTCTTTCAGGAAGACTCGCAAGGGGATTTAAATTGACGTAAATTGACGTAAGGAATGGATTTTCTTCTTCTTCTAACGCGTATAGAAGTCGATCGACGGTTCTCCTTGGCATTTGAATTGAAATGTTTCAACACGTTGACTGCCACGACGAAACATTTAATTTTGTAATGTTATATTGCAATGAAGTACAGTGAAAGCGTGTCTTTCGTTTTATAATATTATCTGGTTAGTTATGCTATTTTAAATTCTTTCTTAATGATGTTCATCCCGTTTTAATTACTTTAATGGATTTATAGAAATAAAAACGCTAGTGATCACCGTAGATAGTCAACAGGTTTACAGATTCATTGTCAGTGATTTTTTTTTTTTTTTTTTNGATAGAGCACAGCCTCGTAACAGGATCACCTTGAATCGTTTCTGAATTACGAACTCGGTGGAAAATCCCCTCCTTGTTGGAATTAAATCGCGCCAGTCCGGGATAACATTGTGTGGCTCGCGAAAATATTCGAACGCTTGCCAACATTTTGAACATTCGTCGGTGCAAGTGATGTTGATCGTCTTTCATGAAGATGTGCTCATGTAAGTGACCTGTTTCGATCATACAAGAATGAGTATATATTATGTGTTTGCATTTGATACAGAATGTGAAACTTTCTGGTGAAAGTCGCACCGTCTACCTGTATCGTCTTTCATGAAGATGTGCTCATGTAAGTGACCTGTTTCGATCATACAAGAATGAGTATATATTATGTGTTTGCATTTGATACAGAATGTGAAACTTTCTGGTGAAAGTCGCACCGTCTACCTGAAATCTTCTTCTGAAAAGATGACTCTTTCAAACCAATGTGAAAATACATGCTGTATTTTTATTCTAATTATTTCTTTCTTTTATAAAGTATCGAGTCTATATTTTTCTCTCATTTTTACTCGTAGAATATATTGACATTGTTTTGCGCCAAAAAGTAGGAATAGTCTGTATAAAAATATAACGAAGTGAAGCACAGTAATGTGCTGCTTGTTATATTATTTGGTAGAAGAAACGAGTTTATACTTTGGTTTTATTTTCTTAATTCATAACATGATATTATGAATTATCATATGAAATCATATTCCTAGAATATGATATAGAATATTAATTTATTTATGACAAACATATAGCGGTTCAAAATGTTTTATAAAATGTTTTAATTAAACGTTTTAACGTAGATAATATACGATATTCGTGGAAGGTTAATAATAAAATTTAAAGTATCGGGCTGTCAAAAAAATATAAAAAAAAATTCTCAGGTGTAACGAGACGTCCACGGGCGAAAATCCTACTCTGCATACGAGTCAATTTTCAGATAAGAGACCTTCTGTGACAGAAATTCTATTCTGCTGCATTTAAATGCTAGATCCACAGAAAAAGCACTCCGCTGCTACATTTTTCTCTTATCTCTCTTCCCCTATCTCCTCTCCATCAGCAATTCTTTCGTAAAAATCGCTGACTATGTACGATACTAGTTGATGGTTGTACACATAATTTGCATTGTGACACGGTAAGACAGGATTTAATACGTTTCACCTGAAAAATATTCGCGTGTGCAGAATTACTCCACCTTCTGCTCGTCGAGTGACATTGATACAAGAATTCGATAAAGTGTGAAAAATATCAGCTATTTTTCTAACACACTTTGTCGAAAGTGTAATATTAAAAAGAAAATTAATGATAGATATGTGAGTGCAATACGTGTTCTATTAAAAATTGTAAAATTCATATATAACAATTTTCATTTGTTTTAATCTTAGATTCTGTTAATATGTAAGTCGAAGCAGGTGGCTTACGTAATTCCATTGTTTTTACGTTGTCAATTCACGAAACATTCTTGAACTATTTGACTTCTGTCATTAATATTCATCCAGATATCCGGTAAATTCTATCGTTTCAAAAATCACTGTAGACACCAATTCGAGGAATTTTCTTTTTCAAGTTAAATTCCTTCTTAAAGATTCTCTTTAGATGGGTGATATTTGTCACCAGTGTCACAACTTCTGGATTTTGCGTTCGCGCGAACCACTTCAGCAGAAGTCGACGATAAAGCCGAGCATTTTGCGTCTGCTACCTGATTCTCGCGGAATTCGATGACTCGTTGAGAATGTTGTAAACCGAACCTTTGTCAAGACTGTGTATAACCGCATACAACGTTTTACTATCGTTTACAAACAACGTGAAATTCCGAATTCATAACGAATACAATGTCCAAATACAGTGCCAATTATTAAGACAGATAATCAAGATAAGATAGATAGTCAAAATTAAAAGTTCTCAGGCCTAAGGAATTAACAGTGTCATCTTCGAGCTGTAGCTTTCACAAATAAACTAGAAAATTCAACCAGTTGATTTGTGCGGGGACGCTAATGGATCTCCCATTCCCTACCCTAAAGTCACCCTCCTTGTACACACGTAACTCACCTTCCTTCCCTATTTCCCCTCTCTAATTCACACTCACCCTCTTTTACTCTCTCTCTCTCTCTCTTTCTCTCTCCGTGACACATAAACACATCTTTTTCTTTTTTTTCCTTTTTTCCCGCCCATTCTCATTCTCACTCTCACTCTCACGCCACCCTCTCGTTACTCACTCTTCCACGTGCACCACTTTTTATCGCATTCGCTCCGTCCCCTCCTCTTTCTGTGTCTTCTTTATCACGCGCGCCATTTCCCCAGCGTGTACTCGCCTTCCCCTTTCGCTTCTCATTCCCCAGCCCACGTTTTTCATTCTCTGTTCACCGCGTTCTATCAACCGGCGAACCGCCCCGACACTTTCCGGTGGCACGATCGACGCTTTAATCCCTTTCGCCGACAATTATCGCTAATTATCGGCGGCCGGTATCGCGCGCTCTACGTGCGTGCGGCCGCATCGCGCCGCTGCACCAGCAGCTATGCAAATTACGACGTCAGGTCAATTTGCAGTCGGCTTCGCCACGGCACGTGCAGCGCTCAGTACGTAACCTGCAGCCAGTTCCGGCTGAATTACATTGACGTCTCGAAGGAGTTCATGGGAACGGGATTATCAGTACCGTCTACGAGAAGCGGCTTGGCATCTCTCACAAATTCATTTAACCTGCGACGTCTCCATACAACAAACTGTACACGCACGTTGGAATTTTAACCCCATAAGCTGAAGTTTCGTTTAATTTTGAGAATTTGTCCACTGGTTGGTGTGTGCGTAATTATTTTGTAGCCGATAACGAGTATACTCGACGAAAACACAGTGAACGCGCTTGTGTTGCAAGGTCGAGTTAAATTATAACAAAATGATGAATTTCGTTGGTGTTTCTCTGAGAAATTTCTAGTTTCATTGAAAAAAAGTAACATTCAGTGGTAAATGACGTAAAATTTAAGCGATAAGTGATTTGAAAAATGTCATAATTCCGTAAGATTAATTGGACTACGAGAGAAATACTAGCGTTTTTCAAGTCAGTTTGTTCGATATATGGTGAAGGGATGAAAATTATATTATTTTCTTTTTTGTAGTCACTGATGCTGACTGACAGATAACAAAGTTTATAAGAGAAATAATTTGAAAAGTATCATAATTCCATTTTATGGAACTGCATTGTTTAATCTATTAACTTTATATTTAACGCTGACTCTGTTGGTTTCTTGAGTAGCGTATGATTCATTTTCTAGTAACCTAGGAAATCTACTTATAGAAGGTATTGTTAACTGACTAAAAATTCTCGTCATTTACAGAATAAGGAAAACATAGAATATTCTAAGAAGTTAATATTTTAGATTCACTGACAACTTATGATTCGAGTATAGTTTCGAAGAGAAGGAAAAAACAACAAGGAACTCGTGCGCAGAATATACTGGCAACCGATTAAATAGATATTTAAATATTCTGCTAATAAAAAAGTCTTAATATTCTTGATTCATTTGCAATTTATGATTCAAATGCAATATTGAAAACATACACACACATGTGTAGAATATAGCGACAACTCATAAAAATATTTTAATATTCTTTATTGCTATATTATTACTGGCAAAAAGTTTTCGATAAAAGTTTGAAATCTTTGTTGCATTTATTTGATCGATTTTGACTAATGATTTCAATTGAATTTTCTTATATGAATGTTTTTGAATACTTCGAGTACTCGCGCTGCTTTTCGCCAATAAATATTCGAGATAAATATTTAAATAAAGGAAAAGAAAACAATTCGCACAAGTCCACGTGCTGTAAATTCCTTTATGGCCTGCGAGCTTGACAATAATTCGTAGAAATTAGAATTTTCGTCGTCCAATTAACGTAGAAATAGAATTATATCTTCTGAAATTATCGGACCTTCTTTTCCTTTTTTTCCCCCATCTCTCCATCGTTTTGCAAATTTCTTTCACGGTTTCGCTGCTACTTACTTACTTACTTACGTAGCTCGTAATTCTGCAAGTATCGCGTCTCGTATTATGCAAATGCTCCTGTTCGTCAGCCCTGGCTGCTCGATTTCTGCCGGATGTGACGTCAGTGGCTGAAACATCAAAGTTTCAAAAGGCAAGTGTGATTAATGTATAGTTTACTAATACGAGAGCAGAGACTAGATCGATTAATTACACGAGACTCCCTTAATGACGACGAGTAAGCCATGCACGTTGCTACACTATAATACATTGCGATTTGTTTGTTCATGTTTGTCGATTCAACATCGAATACTCGAATAAATTACGTATTAACAAATATTTGCACATTATGGTAATTGCATCAGTGTTTTTACAGTTTGTTTAAGTGTGTGTTAGCACAGATGGTTCTTTGACACAGTCGAAAATGATATTAAGAGTCTTTTTGATAGATTCCTTTTTTTTTTAGAAATATTTAAGATTCCAAGATTGAAAGAAATTCTTTGCTTAGAATTCTATTGTTCTTTCTATTTTATCAAAATTACTATTAGAAAGAAATTCTTTAATTTGTATAATAATTAATAATTCTATATATTAATAATTCTATTAATAATCCTTAATTTTAAATCAATAAAAAATTAGCAGGAGATTCAGTATGAGGAGATGAAGAGTCTTTGATAAATTTTTATTTCGATATGAAATATTTACGAATACAATATAGGAACAACGAAGAGCACGGATTTTCTTCCGTGCAGTCCTAAAACTTATACTTCGTCGGATATTTTGAGTATTTCATCGATGTAGGAAGGAACAAAAATAAAGAAGAAGAAACTCGTTTATCAGGATCTGATCGTCCGATTATACCTTGGTGCCACGTATGTGCCTTGCATTTATATGCAAATTAAATATCTTTCGCTCATTATAAATGGCGTTAATTATAATACTCCTGTTAATCGAGGGATGAGATATTGATGACGCGTGACGCGTGCAGCAAGTGTAAATCAACCTGTGATTATAAATCATGGAAAAACCAGAAACCTGTTCTTGAGCGACGTTTCCGAGATTTTTTTCTCGTCATACGCCTTGAGTAACATTGTTGTATTTAGCTAGCTTCGATCAGTTTTAATCTTCTCGGTTTTTATGATTCTCGATACGAAATCTGTACGTTTTGTACGATGTATAAGCAAGTTGGGAGATTTTAAACAAAAAATCTCGAAAAATTTTTAAGACTTTCAGCCCCCCAAACGTTCAACGTTTCGAACATTCCAATTTCCAGAGATCTTCGATTTTCGAATTTTTAATTTCCGATATCTCAAAATTTCCTTCTTCGAAACTTTCAAAGTTTGAGATATTCGTGGCTTTGAATCTTCTAATGTTAATATTCCATTATTTCTTGGACTTGCATGTTTTAATTAAAAATTCTGAGATTCAGAATATTTGAACACTCGAATTTCCAGATTTCTAAGTGATCAAATCTTCAAGTACTTGATGCTACAAGAAATTTCAAATGCCCGAGTTTTTCATTTTCTCGCACTTACGACATGTGTAACTATGACATACCACAGGATATATCTCTGCGGTGTCACACGGTTACGTAAAATGCAACATAGTAGGAAAATGATATGCCCGATGAAATTGTATGAAATGACGCGCATAAAATTACGCGCATGGAAATGCCAATGCAACGAATTTCATGACGAAATCTGCAGCGATCCATCGAACAGTAAACTGTTATTCGACAAGATGAAGAACCATTGAAAGTTCCGCGCGGAAGATCACGTGCACCAAATAAATAAATTTTACGCCCCTACGTGCAAGTGTTCGACTGTGTTAAAAATTACTTCGATAAAATATTAAAATAATTATATTAAATAAAATTAAATAATATATTAAAACAATTACTTCAATATATTAATCAATCTCTAGCATGTCCTTGGTGTATAAATATATTAATTGCAGTCGTCGCATTAAAATTGTATAAAAATTAATGAATTTCTTTCTCACGTGTTCAAATACGAAACTGGTAATGCACATGCATAATATATCTCGTATGAATCTTGATAACCTTTGTCATGGCGTGGAAAAAAGTAAATGATATTCATTTGCCTGCCTGGCAACAAGTAATAAAAATAGTTCGGGGCATTTATGTATTCCGTGATAATGATTACTGTCACTTGGCTGTTATCTTAATTACTTTTGCCACTATCGTCGTACTTAGGCTGTCATTATCAGTACGCACCTGTTATTGGCATCGGAATTATCGTGGATCGCTGCAAGAATGTTAACGCATTTCTGATTAATTTTCAATCGCGTATCTAGCATGTGGTTATCGATATATTAGCGTTAGTAACGATTCTCTCTCTTTCTATCTCTCGAAAATAATAATCGTGAGATTTTTAGATAAAAACTGTATCGGCGTGACACGTGCATTCGGCACGGTGGAAAATTAACGTGATCTTTGATATAAACGATGCAACGTGCAAAAGAAAGCTCTCTGCAAATATTTCAACAGCGGGGGCTTTAAAATGATTTGTAGTTACGTATCGAAATGTCGCGAGGTTGGTCGATTTCCATTCATTTTGACAGATTTGCAATATCGAGTGAAAGATTCTTGGCCACCGTGTAGTTTAGTCCACCAGAATTTTTCGAAAGAGTTTTGTGCATGAAGATTTTCGTACGGAATGTCAAAAGTTAATTAAAGATGTTGAATGAAAAATATGAAAAAGAAAAAAAAGCGTGGTGTCATTTTGTATTTCACAGATTAATAATTTTATAAATAATCAGGCAAAAATTCGGTTATTCTTCGAAATTAGAGTTGAAATTGGAAATTAGACTAGAATTAATTACTAAAATATAATTCTTAAACAGTGGAAATGTTTGGAATTTTTATTTAGCAGTGACATAAGCCATAAAGTATATAATTTCGTATATATTCTATTAATAGCATGTTAATGACTAGACACAACAGTTATCATTTTATAGAATCAGCAAACTATAAATTTAAATTGCAAAAGCTTATTTATAAAAATGTATGATATGTCCTTTCTTACTTGTGAATGATCTTTATTTTATATTCTCTCAGTTAGCTATTTTTTTTTTAATTATCTCGAGTTTTATCGAATTGCTAGGACACTCTGCGATTTTATTAGTTTGACCGAACATCAAATCGAACATTAAATATTATTTCACGACAATACGTTGCAACGCATATGTTATTTCTTTACTTGTTTTTATTTAATTTACTTTAATACGAAGATATGTATTTAACAAATATATCTAACTTTAGAGATTGTACATTTTCCCGTAAATAAATTGTAAGTTGCAAAATAAAATGTAAGAGTCAGAAACGAAGAAATGGAAGATTATTGTAGAATTTTACGAAGAGTAATTATTTATTTTACGTACAGAGCAGATAAACTGACATTGAGAGTTTTGAAGAAAAATGATTTTCGAGTAAATGTTAACTTTTCATTTTAGTTTTCTACTGGTATTATTAATCTTCGTTTGTAACGTGGTTCCGTATTTTTAGTGTTGAAGAAGTTAGTGTGTCGTATTTTTGACAGGCACGTTGTATGATATCATGATAAAAAATGATGTTGTTGTGTCTTCCGATAAGTTGTCTAAAATTCGTCTAAAAATATCATGGACTGTCTATTAAATATTTATTGTAGGAAAAATAATACTTGCTGTAAGAAATATCTCTCTTTAGCGTGAACCTGTTAAAAGTCAAATTTCTCAAGTTTGTAATTTTATTTCGTCGTACGATTAAAATGCTTATAACATTGTTACTCTTTTTTTAATGTATTCGTTCACTATCATATATTCAATGTCGTTTATGTACTATCGACGTCACATTTTTAATACATAACATTGATGAACGGGAATTAAAAACTCACGTGATGCTAATTTTACAACAAATCAAGATTTTGAACAATATAAAGCCGTAGTACAAGTGACATAATCCAGTTGAGATTTCAAATTTAGGAATATCACGTTATACATAGAATCTAGTTAGTCGAAACACGATTACAAATCGATCGATCAAAAAAGTCTAAGTGATACGGGCCATAGTAATCAGCCTTGTAAGTGGCATAATCCACTTCAGACTCCAAATCCACGAATATATCTATCACATAGAATTTAAATCCCGTGATACTTTACTTGAAATTATTTTTAACTATTCTTACCAGCAACAAGCTGTTCGAAATGAATTTTTCCACATTCAATATGACTGAAAATTTTAAAGAATCGCATCATCCGAATGCAAATTCTTGCACGACAAACGACAACCATCAAAATCAAACGTGATATAAACCACACTGGTCAGCCATATGAACAACATAATCCACTTCAGTAATTACAAATCCACGTGTATCGCACTACTGTACAGAACTTGGCATCGTTGTCAGCCAAAACTATCCTTAATCTTATTTTTGACTCATATGTAGCAATGAGCTGTACGAAACGATCGTTTCTATCGTGCTGATCTCTTCACACTCGTAACACCATCCGCGTAATAGGTGTGCGTGCACGTACACACTCACATCACCATTAGGTTCTAATTTCTGCTCGCAGGTACTTACGTACATATTTGGCATTGACACGTGTGCGAGCAAGTGAGCCGTGGCCGCGCTGCGCCGACTTTTCCCGCCACGTAAGCTCGGCCTCGCCTCGCCTCGCTTGCTATCACCATCCAGCCGTGATAAGACAGTTGCCCTGTAAAATGCAGTTTCTCTCTCTCTCTCTCTCTCTCTCTCTCTCTCAGTCGTTTATTCCCTCACTCACTCTCTCACGCGATCGCCACTCGAGAACGTGAACCGAGAAAGAAGGTGTTCGTAAGGCGCCGGTTAAAGACGATGAAGCTAAGCTTTCGCGAAGGTATTTTAGGTCTTTTCTAGAAATTAGAAGAGTAGATATTATTTTCTATTATCGTTCGTCGATAAAATCGTTTTATTTTGTACAAATTGCTCGGATAGGATTTAGTACGATCTTTCCAAGAAATAATAATTCTAGCAACAAGAATCGTTCTCTTATATTTCTCCGACATCTATTTTATTTAATACAAAATTGATAAAATTGGTGCTAAGATTTACTAGGATGCCTGATTTCATTGCAAATTGTGTATGATTTAATCCAGAAAATAGATCTTCTTTTGTGCTTTTAACACCGTTATTTTTACCAAAAACCAAATCATTGCAAATGATTGAAAAAAACTCTTCGTACAAATTAGACTCTTTGCATTGTCCAATTTCTTAGACTGCAAACACTTTCTGACCTGGATCGTAATTTAATCAAAACGATCATCGCAGACCGCGAGCTATGTAGTCGGTAAGAATTAATTAGCGCGCGCGCACATACACACACAAAAAAAAGAGATGAAAGAAGAAGAGAAAGAAAGAGGAATATGATGAAAAATGAGGCATAAACGGACAGGCGAGGGATGTTGCTGGCGAATGGAATCGGTGCGATCGAGGCGAAAGAGGCTGGCGCGAGAGCAGACACGATTCGGCGAATGTTTACATTCCAGGTCAGCCGATTATACGACGGGCATCTTTCAGAGCATCGGCTTCAAGGAGTTCCACGCTTACCTCGTGCTGCCTGACGAGGAGAGGCGAGAGAAAAAGGTGAGCAGAAGCGGCGAACTGCAACATTCGTCACGTTCCTCACGCCACAGCTGCGCGTCGTTGTTGCACGACCCAGACGTTTTATTATATCTTTTAGAGAAAGGATGAGAGAGCGAGGGGGGAGGCAAATCGAAGGGGAGAGCTTTAAAGGGATGCTCGATCATGTTGGATGTTGCGGTTCGAAGAGTGGGGAATTCGTTTTCCTTTTTCTTTTTTCTTCTTTTTTTTTTTTTATATACATTCTCTCTCGATCCTCTTCCTTTGAGTGTTTCTGAACGCGAGTGTTTTTTGATAGTCCTCTCGTGTACACGCATATGCGAGATAGGGTTGTTCGAACCTAACAGAAATCTACCTTACCCTAACAGAAATCTACCTTACCCTGTACTCCGTGTGTTTTTTTTTTTTTTAATTTAAGAAGATTGATCAACTATTACATATGGATTATTTGAATTTGAGCTTGATAGAAGCCAAATTGATTAATTTCATTTTTCATTGATTCTGTCTTATGGTATTGTACATGAATTGTTCGAATTTGCAAGATTAATCTTTAAAGAAATGTCCATTTCAAGTTCGGCAGGAATCTTGAAATTTTCCATAATATGTATGCACAGTAAGGGTTGAGAGAAAGTTTAATAATACGGTCGTGTGATTTTCATCAGCAGTGGCGATGAATGAAATTACTGTTGTGTCAGTAATTAGTTGAAAAATGTTCATTCCGAGAGATTAATTCAATTAAAATTCTTCGTATTAAATTAATTAAAATTTTTTATATTGAAAAATAATTTCTGATTCGGAAATGATTTCGATAACACTGCAAGACGTTTCTCTAATAATTCGTGACATTACTACAACATCAGTCGTCAAAATACGTAAGTTTAAATATGTGCCATTTTCATTTATTTATCCATATATTTGGTACTTTTATTTTCTGATTTTTTTATAGCTTCGTAGTTCCTCTATACATTATCCTTTATACTTTATAAAAATTGTATTTTATACATTCTGGTGAATATCACTACCGAATGTAGCCAGCTATTATAATATAAAATATTATAATATTAAGACAGGAAAAATGTTATGATTTTTACTGAATTGAATTTTAATTAACAAGAGAAACATATAACGTAATTGTAACTAACAAGAGAACGTGTAATATAATTTTGTATTTTATACTAGACGAGTGTTCACACATAAATGATCAATTTTAAACTTTATTTCTTTCCACTACTGTACATAAAATACATAAATTTTCAAGTAGGAACTACTATTATTATAAAAAAAAAAATGCCAATCTTCAGTGATGTGACTTGAGAAAGAGTTGTGTATGCTTGAAGAGTTTATTACCATTAATATTTGAATGATGTGTGTGAAACTAGATGCATTGTGATTTCTTCTTGCATCTGGTATGTCAGTTGTCTGAATTGTAAAAATTAATAATGGTTCAATATGCATTGTGTTTAGACGAAATTTACATTATGTTCAGGCGAGTTATGTTATACTCATATATAAAGGAAGAGTATGTTTTATTTATAGGGACAGGAATTGTTACAAAAGAGCATTGAGGATCTAAAAATGGTTACAAAGAGATACGCAAAGAAGCAGGAAAAGTGGATTCAAAATCGCTTGATTCGTCGCAGTGATAGACAGGTATGAATCTCTTTTACAAAAATGTTTATTGACTGAGAATGTTTTTTTATTCTCGACGGGACTTTCAATTTTATCAATTTCTATTATTATTAATAAAAGTTCACGTCAGAAGTTTTATTTCTAACTTTTGCAAAATATTGCCATGTTTTAATTGTTGCAGTAGAAATATGATTGTTAATTACTGTGCTGTGACAATTAGTTAAAAACGATTTATCGATAAAAGATCTATAGATCTATGGACTATTTTTCCAAAGAAGTTCTCAATTAATTAATTAATTAATCGCAGGTACCGCCAATTTATGTATTAAATTGTACAAATGTCGATCAGTGGAACAGTCGTGTGTATGAACCAGCTGTGGCAATAATCGAGGCTGTGTTGAAGGGTGAAAAACCAGAGCAGAAACCTGTAAATGAGACGTTCACAGGTCCTGTGGAAAACCAAATATTTCATGACAGTAGCAATGCCGAAAAATATTACTGCGATGTAAATTTTTATATTCAGCTTTTAATAATTGGTATAATTATTTTTCGATATGAAGAATCACAGAATCAAATATTTTCTTCACAGATCTGCGAGAGGATATTTATAGGTGAACTACAATGGAATCAGCATCAACGAAGTAATAAACACAAGAGGGCTTTGAGAAGGAAACAAAGATTGGAAAAACAAAAAAAGTTGGAAGAACAAGAAAAGTTGGAAGAAGAAAGAAAGACTGAAAAAAATCTATGATAAAAATTTATATATCCCATTCCGTATGCTGTGATTCTATTTTGTAAAATACTTTGAGAAAAATAGTATATTTTATGCTTATAGTTTTTATTGTACATAAAAATGTTTGGAATATTGATTTATTTGCTTTATTACCCTTTTAGAGCATTAATATTTTAAAAACAAATATTTTGTTACAAGGTAAAGTAGGAAAATGATTATCTTCTTATGATAAGTAAGATTTCTTTCGTTTTTCTAGTTATTGGCTGATACCATTGATTACAGACGAAGTCAACATGAATAGATCACAGACGAGATATATAATAATTTTAAAGTAGGAAAATGATTATCTTCTTATGATAAGTAAGATTTCTTTCGTTTTTCTAGTTATTGGCTGATACCATTGATTACAGACGAAGTCAACATGAATAGATCACAGACGAGATATATAATAATTATAAAATTTTAATTTACCATATATAAAAAAAAAATTCATAAAACATGAATAGAGGTCTTTGTGATATATAGTTGAGTGGTTTCGGTTAACCATTAGCTTCACATTTCAATATTTGATAAAACTGTAATTAAAACATGAATAGAGGTCTTTGTGATATATAGTTGAGTGGTTTCGGTTAACCATTAGCTTCACATTTCAATATTTGATAAAACTGTAATGGATTTCAAAAATCATATTTTTGGCGCATTCACTATTTAATCCACTCTGATCGTTTTACTTGATGTAATTCTCCAATTCAGCGTTGTTGTAAGTGTAAAGTGTGTTAAGAAACCATTTTTTACTATATCGATATTTCAGCTTGGGCACACTCGAAGTACGTACATGTATCCACTCTGATCGTTTTACTTGATGTAATTCTCCAATTCAGCGTTGTTGTAAGTGTAAAGTGTGTTAAGAAACCATTTTTTACTATATCGATATTTCAGCTTGGGCACACTCGAAGTACGTACATGAATAGAATTCGTCACAGACGAGGTCGTTCTGTCGTGGCCGAAAAAGTACATGGTCATACAGTGTCTATTCATATACCTCGTCTGTAGTGTAATACTTGTCGATATGACAGGCTGTGATACGAAAATGGTAAGGGGGTCAGGTGATCCCCGAAACTTTGGGCAAAAAAAGCATTGGATGTCCGGTATATCCTATTATTCAATGATGTACTAATGCAAATTATTGGTGTAAATAATTAAAATTAATTATTTTCATTAATATAAATAAGCGGTTAGTTCCTCCACTTCGTCACAATGTGACGCTAGCATTTGTCACCATGAAAAACAGACAAATTTTCATTTGCGAAAAAAGTGGTTGTGAATTGAAAAATGAATTAAATTGCATACTTTTGTAGTTTTCTTTTTATCCCCTATTTAAGTGCAAAATTTTTCGCATATAAAAATTTTTGAAAATAATTAGTACCTCTACCGATAGATGGTATTGTGTCTAAAACGAGTCAATTTGCACTGATTGCAAAAAAATTAAGAGGATTCAAATTTTGAAATTGCGTCGTTCGTTTAAGACTTAGTTTTCGTTACATATTCCCTTTACGTCTTAAGATATATTAATACAGATTTTCAAAATTTGTTATTGTTAAATAGGATAGCTCGGGCGGAAAGTGCTAGCGAGTGCTTATACAAATATTTTCTGTTTCTTTGTGTATTACTGGGAGCAAAATCTGTTACTAGTTAATTC
Source organism: Lepidotrigona ventralis hoosana (assembly GCA_002806875.1). NCBI lineage: Eukaryota > Metazoa > Arthropoda > Insecta > Hymenoptera > Apidae > Lepidotrigona > Lepidotrigona ventralis. The sequence goes on from NIPQ01090120.1 coordinate 22,401, forward strand.
CTAATTTACCATTGTACTTCTTTAAATGTTTTTGATTACAGGAATACTTAACCTTAAACCGTGGGTAAACAACAAATCTCATTCCTTGGAACTCATTTCTAAATCCAAATGCATAATATTCTCCAATGTGTGCCACATTCCGTCATTCTTGAGAGAAAGTATTAAACTCATATCCCAGATCATCTTCATTAGAGCAGGTCTAAATAATCCAGGATATACAGGCATCTTGACTTTACATTGTTAGATGTATATCTAATTTGAAGATATTTCAAAGGTATCTGAATTCATCCAAATAAGTTATGATAATACATCTATGGATATATTTATCTACAGAAAATCTAGTGTGCTTTTTATGCAAGTAAAATTCTGCAAAAACTTTGACTTCTAACCACTGGTTTCATATAATTCTAGCTTACGTTACAACGAAATAGTTATTAATCCAGTTGTCTAAGCTGAACAGCTAAAATCTTTTCATGCTTCCATTGCAGATTTCTGCTACATTGTTATCTTACATACATAAACTACAAACTGAAAACATCACAAACCGTCCTGCTATCCCGAAGATGCATCAAGAGAAGACTTGCTGACTTTAAATCTTTTCATGCTTCCATTGCAGATTTCTGCTACATTGTTATCTTACATACATAAACTACAAACTGAAAACATCACAAACCGTCCTGCTATCCCGAAGATGCATCAAGAGAAGACTTGCTGACTTCAACTCTTACAACTTTTTTTACTGATTTGAATGCTGTCAAATATGATAGATATAGTAGATGTAAAGCAGTCGTTTCTACCAAAGAAATGAAGAAATCCAAAATAGCTAACAGAACAGAGATTTCCCATTAACTCTTACAACTTTTTTTACTGATTTGAATGCTGTCAAATATGATAGATATAGTAGATGTAAAGCAGTCGTTTCTACCAAAGAAATGAAGAAATCCAAAATAGCTAACAGAACAGAGATTTCCCATTTAGAAGAAATATCTTTACTGCTGTTGCCTGTCAGGACCATCTCAGGTCCCACTCAAAATCAGTGAATTTTCAAAGTTCTCTATTGCACACACAACAATCCTAAAATCCTGGAAGCAGAGTTAAACTATACAAGGGAAATACCAACTCTCTTAAAGATCCTTTCCTTTTCTTTACAGAACTTGAGATAAGCCGCATCACAAAAGTTATCCAACACCTGAACAGTTCCTATCGAGAAGATAGGCTGTGAGTGAAGATTTCCCTCTTCTAGAAGACTCCAGTTAGATTAAAGTTCTTTAAAGTATTATATTGTTACGTGTTTTCTTCTAGAACTCAGAAAGTCTTTGGTCTGAGCGTTTGGAAATTCAGTCCATCTTAATCAATTATGACAGCCTCATCTTCATTGAAACTATTATGGCTGACTCATAAATGCAACTTTAGCTTCCGAGGATTCATAGAGTTAAGGAAAGACAGAATTCATTTAAAAAAATGATGGATTTCTAATTCTTATCTGAATCAGCCTCATCTTCATTGAAACTATTATGGCTGACTCATAAATGCAACTTTAGCTTCCGAGGATTCATAGAGTTAAGGAAAGACAGAATTCATTTAAAAAAATGATGGATTTCTAATTCTTATCTGAAACGTGGTTTCCAAGCAAATTCAGTTGAACTATGTGGTCCTTGTTTAAATAAATAAAACCATAACTGGATACATATGTCTGCTATAAAGCTCCAGGCTACATAAGATCAATGGGATTTAATCGTTCAAAATATTGAACGTAATTGCATTCTAATAGGTGATTTTAATGTTACATTTAACGTAGGTGATTCATTCTAATTGGAATTGCAAGTATACAGATAATAATGATAGAAGATTTCATAATGTCTTGTGTTCAAAATATTGAACGTAATTGCATTCTAATAGGTGATTTTAATGTTACATTTAACGTAGGTGATTCATTCTAATTGGAATTGCAAGTATACAGATAATAATGATAGAAGATTTCATAATGTCTTGGAAATCGCTGATCTTCTACTATACAATGACAACTCTTGTACGTATATTAACGTAAACAAAAATTTTAAATTCAATATTGATTTCTTATTCTCTACTTTGAATATTTGTGATAAAACTGATACTGTTGTGTATGATGACTCAGGGTTCTGATCACTTCCTTATTTGTTTTAACATTAAGATAATAAGAAGTATTACGAGAAAAGTTAGACAGTATAGGCATAATATAATTTAGTGGACTGAATACAGTGATGCTTCATCAGTAAAAGAATACAAATATAATAAGAATATAAAATATAATAAGAATATAAAATATAAAATAAGAATATAAAAAAAAAATAACGATTCGGAACAGAGTTTAATGGTATGTAACTCTTATGTATTTGATTATTTACATCTGTTTCAAAATAGAAAAAGTTGATTGAAATATATTTTTATTTTGTTTTATATAAAGGATTGAACGTATCAAATAAACATTTCCATAAATATTCTTACTTTTTATCCCGAGTTAGTTTCGTGTATGTTCAAAAAGCGCGCGTATTAGAATTAGTCTAGGTACGATTACGGCGCCACTATACGGTGAAATGCGTATACACTCCTAAGATTCTCGAACGAAATCGATATTTCTCGTGATCGATATTTAAGCGGGAGCATGGCGGAAAGTAGCACGCCTCATCTCTAAAGAGGGAAGTGTTATCCAGAAAAAACACTCAGAAAGAGGTATCATCCAAAAGTTCTCAGGTAAAAAATATAAATAGTTGCCAGATTTGTGTATGTATTGTATATTTTTAAGATAAAACGTGCATTTTTAGCTTCAACTCAGGGTAAGATTTAGCCAAATAATTATTACACATAATTTACAACAATTAAAGAAATAATGACATATAAACGTTTAAACAGAACATATTATGCTGAAAGTTATTTATAATTTTATGCCAAAATGTAATTTTAATTCTAACCGTTACAAATATTGTGTCCTTGTCATATGACTACTTTTTTATTTTATTATATCCTGTTACTCGTCAATGTCTACTCGTCAATTCTTTCTCATACTGCGTAATTCTTAACAATTCAAATATTAATTTCAATAATAATTCATTGAGGATGTACGTATTTAATGGGTAAAATAATATATACTCTGCGTAGTATAATAAAATTTCACATGTCGCAGTTTAAGTATTGACAATTTTTCATGAAATGTGTGAATATTTTCTTCTTTTTTGTTAAAGAATTTCTCATGAATTTTGTGTATTTGATTTAGACCAGAATTTTTTATTTTTTATTCCAAGTTATAATTTCCTGCGAAACGCGCGATTACAGCGCCATAACGGTGAAATGCACAATATACCTCCTACGATTCTCGAACGTAATCGATATTTCTCACGATCGATTTTTAAACGGGAAGAATGGCGGAAAGGAGCACGCGTCATCTGTAAAGAAGGAAGCGTTATCCAGAATAATCACCCAGAAAAAGGTATCACCCAAAAGTTCTCAAGTAAAAATATAAATCAATAGTTGTTAGATTTGTGTATGTATTGTGTATTTTTGAAATAAAACGTGCATTTTTGGCTTCGACACAAGGTAAGATTTAACCAAAGGTAAGATTTAACCAAAAAATTATTACATATAGTTTCCAACAATTAAAGAAATAATAGCATATAAACGTTTAAATAGAACCTACTATGTTAAAAGTTATTTATGATTTTTAATAGAATTTTTAATACACTTTTTGATACGCTTTTTTAATAGAATTTGAAATTGATAGAATTTATAACTGACTTTAGATTTCTTTTTGTGCAGATTATTTCTTGATTACAAAGCCAGCATCGAATGCATGGTCTCCATGATTATTTATGGACAATTTGGTGAACTTCAATCTCGGAAATTTGACAACATTTTATTCATTTTGGGTAATATTTGGTATACAATTTATATATTTTTCCGAACACTGATGCGCAATTCAAATGTTTCAATGATTTCACAAACATGTGCAAACATTTTCGAATCCTTACAACACGCGTGATGTATAACATACACAATATATTATACATTATTAATGTCCAATCATATATTTTAATAACGAATATTCAGAATAGCAAATATATTCAGAATACAATTTGTCTTTCGTTTACAGTATTGAGAAATACTTTATAATATACATCTAATATTCGTTAATACATATTAAAGATTCTTTATAATCATTTTATAGAAAAGTGACAGTATTTTCTGGAAATGGACGCACTATTCGCTCCACTAATCAGCTTTATTTTCAGAAAACTTTTGTGACCGCGCGCAATGCGGTTGATAGAGTCAGTGTTTATTGCGCAGTATTTAAATATTGTTTCGAGCAAAATGACTTTTATTAAGTCAAATTAATTTATTTAAACTACAATTCGCGAAATTAGAGACAG